>JAQZBX010082633.1:0-13497 GCA_029593785.1 Cabassous unicinctus | reverse complement strand
TGCCGGGGTCGGCTTGGCGCCTCTTGCCTTAGCGCATTGCTCACCTCACCCTGCGAGCTCCGTGTCCCCACTCGCCCCAAGACTAACACTGCTTTGACTCGAGTCTGCTCCCGTGGCATGGGTGCTTCCAGAGAGAAGGGCCAGTTGTCCCCGAGCCAGTTTGCAGGCTGCAGGAATGCTGGGCTGAGCACGGAGACCGAGGGCGTCTCTTGTGAGAGCGAGAGGACTGCAGGATGCCGAGGCTTTCTTCTCTAAAAAGGTTCACTTTGGAGTTCCTTGCCAAGTCCAGAGACGCAGGTGGCCTCACTGCCTAGCTCCAGCGGGGGTGGGGTGGGTGGTCTCCGAGACCTTGTGTGGGCAGCCCCAGGGCGCCCTCGTGCAGGTCAGGGTGGGGGAGGGCACGCTGCCTTCCCGCCACCCCGCAGGTGGGGTCCTTGTTCCCTGAGCTGCTCCTGCCTCAGGTGCACCTGGCATCGGCCTTGGGGCTTCCACAGAGGCTGCTTGGCCTCGCGTCGCTCTCTCGTGCCCATTTGGGGAGGCCAGACTTGCCGTGCGCGGCTCCTGGTGCCTGTCTGAGCCTTCAGGCTGCAGAAGGGAGGACGCTGCTGGGGACGCCGTGGCTGTGCAGGTGGCCGAGTGTGCCTGGGTGGGCTGTGGCGTGGGCTGTGGTAGAGAAGCTGGGCTGCTGTGGACCTGCCCCTGGCTGGGGCGTTTGCAGAGTCGGGGGGAAAGCCGGATTCCAGGGTGCACACGTATGGGACTGGGGGGCGGCCCCTCATCTTCTTGTCTGCTTTATTGGGAGCGGATATGGGTAAAGCCCCGAGGCCCAGCAGGCCTGTGTGCCAGAGGCCCAGGGCAGGCCGGGCTGTGTCTGCCCAGGGACTGGATGCCCTGGAACTGCCCTTCACCCTGTGACGGCTCTGCCCGTGCTCTGGAGCTGCTTCCCTGGGCCTGTACGAGATAAGCAGCAGAGGGAGGAGCCCGATGGCCGCCTCGCTCCAATGTCCAGCCTCTGGCAGCTGGTCCTGCTTGTCCTCCCGCTGGGCTGCTGCCCTGACGGCTGGAGTGGGGATGGGTCTGTGCATGCCCATGGCTTCCCCCAGTCCTGAGACCCCTGAGGGTCCACAGGGCCGGCCGTGCAGCTCCTGGGCTGCCACTGCCCACCCCGGGGAAGTTGGGTGGGCCAGGGACGTCCCCATGGAAAGACAGGAGATTCTGGCAAGGGGGCTGCTGGGGCCTGAGCCACGTTCGGAGCATGGTGCACGTTGAAGACAGGACCAGCCCAGCCATGGCTGCTCCCCTGGGGTCCTGCCGTCCCCCCCAGCTCCCTTCAGGCAGGCTCTGCCGCCACTGCCCCCTCCTCTGTGGGCCCCAGGGCCCTCTCCTGGGCGCAGAGCAGGACGTGCTTCTCCTGCGGCTGAGCCTATCTCCCGATGCACTCGGCCCTGGGGACACACCACGTTCCAGACTGGACCCCGTGTCTGTCGGCGTCCTGCCCAGGCACGTTTCCTCTCCAGGGCCCAGGTTTCAGGCTGTCCTGGAGGGGCTCACCCCAGAAGGTCCCTGAGCTCTGGTGTCTTCCAGGCTGAACTGGACCGGCGTGGGGAGGCCACGAGCTGACGCCCTCTTCTCCGGCTTCCCCTAGACTTTGCAGAGTTTGTTTTCCTGGGTCTCTTCCTCACAGAGATGTCCCTGAAGATGTATGGCCTGGGGCCCAGGAGCTACTTCCGGTCTTCCTTCAATTGCTTCGATTTTGGGGTGAGTGGGATGCCCTATCACAGATGCTGCACACGGGGTGGGCTGGGAGCTGTGGTCCTTTGTAGGCTGGATGGGGAGCCCTGCCTGCTGGGTATTGGCTGCCCTCCCTGGCTGCAGAGCCCCAAGGACAGGTTTGCCGGCGTAGATCCCACTTCTTTCCCTGGCTAGAGGGGGCTTTCACGGGGGGTCTCTTGAGTTCAGAAGCCCACGATCTCCCTGCTTCCCTCTGACCCCCTCCCTGGGGTTCATGTTTTAGTTTGAACTCTGCATGGGACCAGCACTTCTCCTTCCTTATGACTTCCCCTCCCCCACAGCTCCTGCTCACGCAGCACCAGCCCAGGGTGGAGGCATCATGCCCGTCCATCTCTGGGGTTTTGCTGACCTGTGGGCGGCTCGAGGAGGTGTGGCCCTAGCCCTCCGCCCTGTGGGTCTGGCCTGGGCAGGCGTGGGCACCGCACCAGTGTGAGCCCTGTGGGCCCTGTGAGGATGGACGGCACGATGGCCTCCCAGTTGCCACGGGCCAGGGAAGCCCTGGAGGCCGGGCGTACCCGAGGCCACTCTGAGACGGAGGCCAGGCCGGCAGGGTTAGCGCGAGGCCCACTTCGCGTCTGGGCCGGGGCTTGTGGCTCTGCCGGCACTGCTCAGTGGCTGAGCTCTGGCCCTCTGTAGGAAAAGTGGAAGTGCCGGAACCCTGGGAAGGACTTTGCCACTCTGCAGAGTTCTCAGTAGCCAGGAAAGGGACCCGGGACCCAGGGAGAAGTAAAGTCCAGCTTGAAATGTCAATTTAACTTCAACTCTAAGTTTGACTCTTGCACTTCTGCAGTTGACAAAACAGTCACTAAATCCTCACGAAAACCACCATTTTATAGACGAGTAAACTGGACAGATTAAGTGATTTGTCCAACGCTGCCCAGCTAGTTTTCAGGGAGTCAGCTTTGAACCCAGTTTTCTGGCACCAGGGGACGTGGTTTTGCACCATGCCATGGATACCTGCAACTTTGGTAGTTGGCTGGGAGGAGATCAATTCGCCTTTTATCCTTTTGTCTTCTTGGTGCTTAGGCAGAAGGGAACCCAGAGAATTGAGGTGTCAGAGATGCCTTGTCTTTTCAATGGTCTGAACTAACTGGATCCCAGGACAGGGGATAATTTTCACATAAGATTACTGAACTGTACTAGCTATCAATTGCTGCATAACAAAATATTCCAAAATGTAGTGGCTTGAAACAACAAACCTTTATCATCTCAGAATTTCTATGGGGCAGAATCTGGGTGTGGCTTCCTGGGTCCTCTGGCAGCAGGTCTCCGTGGGGTCACAGGCACGCGGAAGGCTGGGAGCTCTCGTTTCCAGGCTTGATTGGGGCTTCCAAGCACGTTCGTATCACAGTTGTCAGGCCATAGATCAGGGGTTCTTAACAGGGGTCCGTGAGCTTGAATTGAGATTTACAGAACGTGTTGGTGCGGGTGTGACATATTTATTAAATAATACACTATATAGTGTGGCCTTCGTAGGGGCCCATGGTATTTACCTGACTGGCAGAGGGGTCCATGGAACAAAAAAGGTGACTCCTCCCTGGCTTAGGTGATCAGCTTCCAGCCTCACACACGTAGTTGCTGCAGGCATCGGTGCTCTCAAGGGGGTCTCTCCACTGGCTTCCTGAGAGTCCATCTGATGTGGTAGCTGGTGAGAAAGAGAGTCAGAGAGCCCCCGAGGTGGAAGCTACAGCCTTTGTAACCCAATGTCAGGAGAGACATCACACCATTTTTCCACATCCTACTTGTCAGCAGCTTTCTTGTGGGGAAGGTGTTATACAAGGATGCGAATACCAGAGGTGAGGCTCATTGGCACCATCTTTGGGGCTTCCTACCACAGTCTACCTTCCGGCCCCAGATGACTCACCCCCTCCCCGGAGACACCCCCAGAGCCTCATCTCAATGCAGCCTCAGCTCAAAGCCAGAATCTTGTCATCTAAATCAGGTCCAGGTGTGGATGCAGTTCCTTAAGAACACCCCTGCTGTTCTCTCTATCTGTATTCCCATGAAACTAAGGAGAAAGCAGCCCACCCCACACCCAGCAGATAGTGGTGACACAGGAATAGGACAACTCTGCAGGCATTCCTGTTCAAAAAAGGGGAGATGGGAAGCATAGGGGAGCACTGGTCCGCAGCACTTCGGAAATCCAGCTGGGCAAATGCTGGAAATGCCTTGATTAGGCTTTAAGGCTTGGGAAGCCTTCTGGTTCTTGGTTCTGCCCTCTGAACCATCTCTCCCTTTTTGTGAAAGACAGCACATGTTTTCAGCTTTTTCTCAGCCTACTTCCCACTATTAGAATTTTTGGACTCCAAATGTCTGTTTTCTTTTTGCACTGTCTTTGTTCCTTTTGTCTGAGCTGGCAGTGTTTCTGCATATATAAGTTTTAAGAACTTAATGGGTATTTTGTGACACTTTTTGAGGTTCACTGCCTTAGGCAAAAGCCACACCTGCAGACCCCTTAGAGCTATGCTCTCTCTCCCTTGTCTTTCTGCTGAGTGACTGCGGTACAGCACCCATTTCCTCCCGGGGTCTTACACTTCATAGAAAGGGCCTGTGAGGGCCCCTCGGTCTCTTTTCAGGGCTGTTGGGGTGGCTGGGCAGTGCTGGGAAGCTCCACCTTTGACCTTCCTGGGACCTTAATGGATGTCACCCTTGGCTTCATCTTTAGACCGTGGTGTTTCTTAATTTTGACATCATTTCTATCTGGAGAAGCTGAGCATTTTGAAACTAGCAAGTAGTAGATTCTTTTAAACAGTTCTTTGCTTGATTCATCTCTCTCTTCACGTTTTACCGTGAGAAGAAAGCAGCAGCCAGGTGGCATCTTCAGCACATTGCTCAGAAATCTGAGCTATAGCTCGGAGCACCTTAGGCATGTTTCCTACTTTTAATGTAACTGCAGGCGACGGTGCGGCTGACCTCTGTGCCGCTACCTAACAGAACCTCTCTTTCTCTAGTTTCCAGTGAGATTTTCCTCACTCCTGAAAGCCCTTACCTGCAGCATCCTCAAGGTTCACAGTCCCATGAATAGTGCACTCAGGGCACTGTAAGCCTTCACTGATACTCCACTCAAAGCCCATTCTCTTCCAAAACCACGCCTACATTTTAGGAGTTTGTTGTAGCAGCACCCCACTTTGGTTTCAGAATCTACACTAGTTATCTATTGCTGTGTAACAAATCGCACCAAAGCCTAGTGACTTAAAACAACAAACATTCGTTATCTTGCAGTTCCTGTGGGCCAGGAATCAGGGTGTGATTAGCTGGGTGCACTTGGCTTAGTGTCCCTCAGGAGGCCGCAGTCGTGTTGAGGCTTGGTTGGGGGTGGAGAATGCATTTTCAGGGCTGTCTTCATGGCTGTGGCAGGCCTCTTATCAGCTGCCCAGCTCACACATGTGGTTGCCGTGGGCATCGTTTCCTGGTCTTGTGGCGTCTCCGTGGGCTGCCTGGGTCCTCGTGACGTGGCAGCAACCTGAGAGTCAGGAGCGCACCAGTGGGAACCACAGTCTTTCTGTAACTGTATCCTGGTAGTAACAACCCGCCACTCTGTGTTACATGTGAGTAACGGTGCCCAAGCCATCCTCGAGGGGATGGCATTAAATGGGGTGAATCCCTTGAGGTGGGGTCAGGGGTGCCACCTTAAAGACCACCTGCCACGTGACCTTTGCAGAAAATTTTGAGGATAAATAGAAAGCAGGAGAGGTGTTTGAATACTGTCAATGAAAAGATTTAGAAAACTGCTGTATTCAACTCGGGGCAAATGTCTAGATGACTTGTGAGCTCTGAGAAAAATTGGTGATGATGGTTGGTGCCAGCACATGGCCACTGTAACAGATATTTGGCAAGCTTACCTCATTTGTGTTTTTTATAATATTAGATTTTAGTTTTTAGAGCTGTTTTTGGTTTACAAGAAATTTGTGCAAAAGTACAGAGGGTTCCCATATTTCCCCTTCACACAGACACACACACACAATTTCTCCTGTTATTAACATCTTGCGTTACTGTGGTGCATTTGTTACATTAATGAGCCAATATTGGATACATTATTATTATTATTATTATTTAAGATTTATTTTATTTATCTCCCCCTCCCTTGTTGTTTGTGCTCACTGTCTGCTCTCTGTGTCTGTTCGTTGTGTGTTTGTCGTCTTTTTAGGAGGCACCGGGAACTGAACCCAGGACCTCCCATGTGGGAGAGAGGCACCTAATTGTTTAAGCCACCTCTGCTCCATGCTTGTGCCTCTCATTGTCTTTTTCCTCCTTGTGTCTCTTCATTATGTCTTGTTGCGTCAGCTCATCGCACCAGTCCATCACATCAGCTCGCTGTCTTGCTTGTCTTCTTTAGGAGGCACTGGGAACTGAACCATGACCTCCCATGTGGTAGGCGGGTGCCCAACTTCTTGAGCCACATCCGCTTCCCGGATACATTATTATTAACTGAAGTCATCTATGGTTTACATTAGGGTTCACACTTTGTGTTGTAGTTTTATGGGTTTTCATAATGCCATGTGTTCACCATTACAGTGTCCTACAGAATAGTTCCACTAAACTATACATTTTGGATACAAGTCCTTACCAGATGTGTGTTTTGCAAATATTTTTTCCAGTTTGTGCCTTGCCTTTTCATTCTCTTAATGGTGTCTTTCATGCAGCACAAGTTTTAATTTTAATAAAGTCCAACATCAATTTTTTCTTTCATGGGTTGTGCTTTTGCGGTTGTTTCTAAAACGTGATTGGCAAAGCCACAGTCACCTATATTTTCTCCTATGTTGTCTTCTAAAGCTGTATAGTTTTGAGTTTTCCATTGTGGTCGATGGTCCCTTCTGAGTTAATTTTTCTGAAAGGTGTCAAGTCTGTGTCTCAATTCTTTTCCTGCATGTGAACGACCAGTTGTTCTTGCACAAATTATTGAAAAGACATCCTTTATCCATTGGATTGTCTTTGATCCTTTGTCAAAGATCAGTTAATGTATTTGTATGGTCTGTTTCTGGGCTCTCTGTCCTGTCCCAATTTCCCATTGTTTATTCTTTCACCGACACGACACTATCTTGACCACTGTAGCTCTGTGGTAAGTCTTGAAGGCTTTGTTCTTTCTCAGTATTGTGTTGGCTATTCTGGGCCTTTTGTCTTTCCACAGAAACTTTGAAGCAGTTTGTTGATACCCACAAATAACTTGGCTGTGATGTTATTGGGATTATTGGGATTACATTGAATCTATGTATAAAGCTATGAAAATTTGACATTTTAATGATATTGAGTCTTCCTATCCATGAACATAGATGTCTCCCCATTTATTTAGATCTTCAGTTTCTTTCATCAGAGTTGTGTAGTTTTCTTCATATAAATCTTGTACATATTGATAGACTTATATCTAAGTTTTTCAACATTTTGGTGCTAATGTAAATGGTGTTTCTATTTCCGATTCCAATTGTTCATTGCTGATACATAAGAAAGCAACTGACTTCTATATATTAACCTGGTTTTCTGCAACTTTGCTATAATTGCTTATTAGTTCCTGCAGTTTTTGGGTGATTTTTTGAATAGTCATATAATCTGCGAACAAAGACACTTTTATTTCTTCCTTTCCAATATGTATACTTTTAATTTCCTTTTCTTGTCGTAAGTTACCAAACTTGTGGGTAAAGAGTTGTTTGTAATATTCCTTTATTATCCTTTTAATGTCCATGGGATTAGTTGTGATGGCCCCTCATTTATTTCTGATATTAGTAATTTGTGTCTTCTCTTTTTTTTCTTGGCTAGCCTGGCTAGAGGTTTGTCTATTTCATTGATCTTTTGAAAGAACCAGTTTTTTATTTCATTGAATTCCTCTATTGACTTACTGTTTTCAGTTTCTTTGATTTCTGCTCAAATATTTATTATTTCTTTTCTTCTGCTTACTTTGAATTTAATTTGCTTTTTCTTTTTTGCGTTTCCTTGGGTGGAAGCATAGATCTTAAATTTTAGATTTTTCTTCTTTTCAAATACTCAATGCTTAAATTTTCTTCTCAGCACTACTTTTGTTGCATCCCACAAATTTTGATAAGTTGTATTTTCAATTCCATTTAGTCCAAAATATTTTTAAATTTCTCTTGAGACTTCCCCTTTGATCCATATGTTATTTTAGAAGTATGTTGTTTAGTATCTAAATAATTAGGGACTTTCTAGTTATCTTTCTGTTACTAATTTCTGGTTTAATTCCATTGTGGTCTGAGACCATACTTCGTGTGGTTTCTGTTCTTTTAAATTTGCTAGGGTGTGTCAGATGGCCTAGGACAGGCCCACCTTGATGAATGGTCTGTGGGCTTGAGAAGAATGTGCATCCTGCTGCTGCTGGATGGAGTCTTCTGTAAATGCCAGCTAGGCCCGGTGGGTGTGTCAGATAGCCTAGGACAGGCCCACCTTGATGAATGGTCTGTGGGCTTGAGAAGAACGTGCATCCTGCTGCTGCTGGATGGAGTCTTCTGTAAATGCCAGCTAGGCCCGGCGGGTGGAGGGTGCTGTTTGCTTACTGGTTGTCTGCCTGCTGGGTCTACCTATTGTGTTAAAGTCTCTGCATAATAATGGATTTGTCAATTTCTCCTTGCCATTCTATCAGTTTTTATCTCACATATTTTGACCCTTTGTTGCTAGGCACATACACATTCAGGGTTGTTATGTCTTCTCGGAGAACTGACCACTTTAACGTTATGTAATGCCCTCCTTATCACTGATAATTTTCCTTGCTATTAAATCTGCTTTACCTGAAAGTAATATAGTGACTCCAGCTTTCTTTGGATTGGTGTTAGCATGATATCTCTTTCTACATCCTTTAATTTTAATCTTTCTCTTTATATTTAAAGCAGATTTCTTATAGACAACATACGATGGGTCTTGATTTTATTCTCCACTCTGACATTATTGTCTTTTAATTAATGTAATTAGAACATTCACATTTAAAGTTGAGTGGGACGGCAACCACCTACTCAAAAATTCTGAAGACAGAGTTGGACTAGAGGCAGCAGTAATTTATTTCTTTCTCATGAGAAAGGGCACACGCCCAGGCTAATGGAAGTGGGCAAGTGCACCTGATCAGTGCAAGAACAAAGATTATGTAGTTTCCCTGATGCAGTGTCCCATTTCCCTCTTCCCCAACCTTACCCATCTCCCACTGGCTGGGAGTTGTGGGCTTACAATCTTAGGCATGAAAATGAACCCAATCCTTAGGTGAAAAGTGTAAAGATAAGTTCTCAGTGTCCAAGTTCATCCCCTTTACTGACATGAGTTTTTGGGGAAGTGACTCGAACAAGAATGTGGGAGGGTTAGATTAGCGGGAACAGGGAAAAGTTCTGAAAAGAGGCCACCTAGAATGTGGGAGGGTGAGATAAGTGGGAAGAGGGAATTCAGTTTGAGAAGAGACCACCCTTTGTTCTACTTCTCTCAAAGTGATTAATGGTATAGTTAGATTAATATCTACCATATTTGCAACTATTTTCTCTTTGTTGTTCTTGTGTGTGTTTTTTGTTTTGTTTTGTTTTGTTTTGGTCCTCCATTCTTTTTTTGCCTCTTCTAGTTTTCTTGAACATTGTATAGGATTCCATTTTCTCTCCTCTCTTAACATTTGACTTACAATTCTTTTTAAAATCATTTTCTTAGTTGTCCTAGAGTTTGCAATATACCTTAACAATGAATCTAAGTTCACACTCAAATAATGCTCTACCACTTCATTGGTAGTGCAGGTACCTTATCACAGATCATCCTGATTCTTCCCTTCTGCTCATTATCACCTTGATGTTATTCACTCACATATCCCTAAGCTATAATCTTGCAATGTATATTTTGCTATTATTATTTTGAATAGACTGTTAGCTGTTATATCAAAAATGAGAAAAATTAGAGAGGATTGTGGGAAGATGGCAGAGTAGAAAGCTCCATGAATCAGTTTCTCCACAAAAACAACTCCTGAACTGGCAGGAACTGTCTGAATCAACTATCTTGGAACTGTGGAGTCTAGAGGAACACTTGCAGCATCCAGGGAAGAGCTGGGTGAAGAGACTGGTAAATTGCAGTAAATATCAGTGAATTTTACCTTTTGTGTAGCAGCTACCAACCCTCCACCTGTACCATATGGCAGGTAGCTGTGGGGGCTGCAGCCTGTGCTCCTGGTGCCAAGGTGGGTAGTAAGGACTTTGCCATCCAAAATATGGGGGGATATGTGGTCTGACTACTGATCACTGCTTTTGATTGTTCCTTTTGATCACTGGGGTGTGGGGGGGGTGTCTGGCAAGGAAGGTGACCATTGTTTCAACCACACAGGCAAAATGGAAGACTAGTATTAAAGAAAGAGTACCACTTTTCTTTCTTTCCTTTCTCCATTTGGATGTAAAAATAATTTGGAAAAGTTACAAACTGAGACTCTAACCTTCAACAAGAAAAAGAACCCATAATCCTAGAGGATTGAGGAATAAGATTTCCAGAGTTACAACAACTTCATACTCAGAATGTCCACTTCTCAAGAAAAATTAAAAACCACCCAAAGAACCAGGAAAGTGTGGCCATTCTCAAGAAAAAAAAAGAGTTTGACCTATTCCTGAGGAAGCTCATACATTGGAACTGTTAGTCAAAGACTTTAAATCAACTGTCTTAAATATGTTCAATGAGCTAAAGGAAACCATGGACAAGGAACTAAAGAAAATTAGGAAAATCTTGTCTGAACAAAATTAAGAGAGAGAAATTATAAAACCAAGTGGAAATTCTAGGGCTGAAAAATACAATCATTGAAATGAAAAACTCCAGAGGGTTCCAGTGGCAGAGTTGAGCAGGCAGAAGAAAGGATAAGAGAATTTGAAGACAAAACAACTCATTATCCAATGTGAGAAGTAGAAAAGAAAAATAATGAAGAAAAATAAAGTCTGAGGAATCTGTGGGACCCATCAAGTGTACAAACATAAGCATCATAGGACTCTCAGAAGGATAGAGAAAAATTGACAGAAAAATCATTTGGAGAAATAATGGCCCCAAACTACACAAATCTGATGAAAGACATGAATATACACACCCAAGAAGCTCAATGAACTCCAAGCAGGATAAACACTATGAGATACACACTGACATGCTATTTTGAAATTGTCAAAATCCAAAGAAAAAGAATCTTGAAAGCAGCAAGAGAGAAGTCACTTGTCATATATGTAGAATCCCCAATGAGAGTATAAGCAGATTTCTCATCAGAAACCATAGAGACCAGAAAGCAGTGGAGTAACATATTTGCAATCCTTAAAGAAAAAAAAAAATTCAACCAAGAATTCTATATCCTGCAAAATTATCCTTCAAGGATGAAGGAGAAATTAAGTCATTTACACATAAACAAAAGCAGAATGAGTTCATTACCAGAAAGCCTGCCCTACAAGAAATGCTAATGGGAGTCCTCTAAGCTGAAATGCAAGGACACTAGACAGAAACTCAAAGTCATAAGAGAAAGAACATTGGTAAAGGTAACTACATCGGTAAATATAAAATCCTGTATTAATGCACTTTTGGTTTGTAACTGCTTATGACTTAAAAGGCAAATGTGTACACAATAATTAAAATCTATGCTAATGGACATACAATGTTTAAAGATGTAATCTGAGACAGCAACATTTAAAGGGGGGAGGGGCATAGATGTATAGGAGTAGAGTGTTTGTATACTACTGAAACTGAGTTGGTATTATTTAAACTACGTTGTTATTAATGTAAGATATTAATTGTAATCACAAATGTAACCACTAAAAAATATAGAGAAAAGATATCCAAACTTAAAAGGAAGAAGTTAAACTATCTATTCACAGATGACATGATCCTATATATAAAAATTCCCAACAAATCCATAAGAAAGCTACTAGACATAATAAACAAGTTGTGCTGAATTGCAGGGTACAAGATCAACACTAAAAAATCAGTGAAGAATCCATATACCAGTAATAAACAATCTGAAAAGGAAATTAAGAAAGTAATTCTACTTCCAATTGCATCTAAAAAATAAAAATAAATAAATTAAGGAATTTATTTAATGAATAAGGAATAAATTTAAGCAAAGAGTTGAAATACTTGTACCCTGAAAACTATAAAGCATTGCTGAGAAATTTAAAGATGTAAATAAATAGCAAGGCATGCTGTGTTCACGGGTTGGAATAGTTAATATTGTAAAGATATCAACACTACCTAAAGCAACCTACTGATTCAATACAATCCCTATCAAAATTGCAAGGGACCCTGAATAGTCAAAGCAATCTTGAAAAAGAAGAATATTAGTGGGAAGCAGATGTGGCTTAAGTGATTGGGCTCCCATCTACCATATAGGAGGTCCAGGGTTTGATTCCTGGGGCCTCCCTGGTAAAGGCAAGCTGGCTGGCACAGGAGAGCTGGCCTGTGCAGAGATCTGGCACAGCAAGATGATGCAATGAAAAGAGACACAGAAGAGAGACAACAAGAGACACAGCAGACCAGGGAGCTGACGTGGTGCAAGAGCTTGAGCGCCTCTCTCCCACTCCAGAAGGTCCCAGGATCAGTTCCCAGTGCTGCCTAAAGAGAAGACAAGCAGACACAGAAGGACACACAGAGAGTAGACAGCAAGTGCAAAACAACAAGGTGGGGGGAGGGAAATAAATAAATAAATCTTTAAAAGAATAAAAAGAAGAATATTGGAGGACTCACACCTACTGATTTCAAAATTACTATAAAGCAACAGTAATCCAAGCGATGTGGTTCTGGCATTAGAATATGTACTTAGAACATTGGAACAGAGTTGAGAGTACAGAAATAAACCCTCACATCTATGGCCAGCTGATTTTTGACAAGAATGACAAATCTATTAAATGGAGAAATACTAGTGTCTTCAACATATTGTTCTGGGACTAATGGAAATCTACATGCAGAAGAATGAATTTAGACACCTCATTCTCACCATGTGAAAAATCAATTCAAAATGAATCAACAAGGGAGCGGATGTAGCTCAAGTGGTTGAGTACCTGCTTCCCATGTATGAGGTCCAGGGTTCAATCCCCAGTACCTCCTAAAAACAAACAAATGAAAAAACCAACTCTCACTGGGAAGCAGAGGTAGCTCAGTGGTTTAGCGCCTGCTTCACATGTACAAAGTCCTGGGTTCAATCTCTGGTACCTCCTAAAAAAAAAAAACAAAAAAAAAAACCTAAATAAAGAGCTAATACTATATATCTCTTAGCAGAAAAACAAAACAAAACAGGAAAATACCTTCAGGACCTTGTGCTAAGCAGTAGATTATTAGATTTTATACCCATAGCAAGAGTAATGAAAGAAAAACATAGATAAACTGGGCTTTTTAAACTTTTTATTTTGAAATACTTTCAAACTTACAGGACAGTTTAAAAATAATATAAACCTAATACAGAGAACTCCAACATTCCCCTAATCCCCAGATACCCAGATCTGCTAATTTTAACATTTTACCACATTTGTCATATCATTCTATCAATCCATCTAACTTTCTGTGTCATCTATTTATCATCTATCTATATCCATCTGTGCCGCAGTCCAGCCGAGGCACGAGGGAGCAGGCTGAAGGTGATTAAGGGAGTCGGCGAGAAATGATGAGTCGCACACCAAGTTGAGTGAGAATCGACGTATATATTTTTTGTAGGATAGCTTAGTTTTATATACTATTTTTTGGGCAGGCTTGTAAGCATTCCTTCTGTAGTTATGTAAAGTTTACGTAAGCATTCTT
>JAQZBX010082632.1:0-13498 GCA_029593785.1 Cabassous unicinctus | reverse complement strand
AAAATAAGCAGGGGAGCTCAATAATGCACTTGAAATAAGAAAGGCTGTGCCACAACTTTTATAGGCATGACGTTCCTTCAGTTGCAAACAAATCTGCTCAACCCTCCTTATTCACCAGCACTACTGCAAACAGGCCAACTTGCAAACAAGGAACCCTGTATATGGCTCTTACCTATGGCATACGACTTAGGATAAACCCACGTGAACAGTCACATAAGGACTATAAAGATGATGATTGTACATCAAGTCAGAGAAATTTCTAGACTTCTTTTATGATTTCGTCAGTCTCCCCCTCCCCCAGATCATGTTTTTCTAATTAGTCTAAATCTTCCAAGTACAGCTCATCACCTGCTGAAAGCTGGCGCTGCCCATCAGCAGTTAATAATGTAATCGGCAGCCATCTTTCCCTCCCTTCTATTGCCCTCTCCAAAGTCTGTGCAAGTCAGAGAAAGAGGCAAAGTTTTCGAGTCTTCTTATTTCATAAAACTGTGGAGGTGCCAACCGAATTTCTTTTGATATGAAATTTTCAGTCGCTCCTGATGAGATGCCCACTGGCAGTCCACCGCCTCGGTCAAGTCCGGACAGGCGGACGTGGCTCGAGCAGGTGGCACAGGAAGAGGGCAGTGACAAGCGGCGGCCGCAGGGTGGCAGAAGCGCGTGAGCCAGGTGCCCCAGCCACGCAGCGTCCACGTGCTAGGCATGCAGGCCAGGTGCGCGCGCAGGCGCCGTAAGTGCCGAGGGTCGCTGGGGGGACCCCGGGCGCCGCGGGGCCGCGTCGCAGCACAGCAGCCTCCTCGAAGTCCTCGCCCGGTGCTCAATTCTTGGTCCTCCTCTCCCCAGCCTTTAAAATTTGTGGTGCTTCAGGGCTTAGTCCTCTGACTTCTTCATGTCTCTACACTCACTTCCTAGGTGATCTCATCAGATCCCGTGGCTTTAAATGCCATCTATACTCTAACAACTCTCAAATTTACATCCCTAGCCCTGACCTTTCCTCTAGGGTCCAGACTTGTACATTCCCATTCAACATCTCCAGTGGGATGCCTAATATAGATCTTTAACACTCACCTTAACCCTAATGCTACCACATTTAAAACCTAACTCTGAATTTTCCCTCCCAGATCTACTCTATCCTAATGCTCCCCAGCTCGGTAAATGCCACTAGCATCCATCAGCTGCTCAGGATCAAAACCTTGGAGTCATCTTTGACACTTCTCTATTTTTCACACCCCATGTACAATCCATCAGCAAATCCTCAGTTCCTCCTTCAAGATAGAGCCAGAATCCAGCCATTCCCCACCACCTTCATGGCTCCCACCCAACCAAGCCTGGATTGTTGCAAGTCTCCTCTCTTGTTCTCCCTCCTGCTTCTGCTCATGCCCCCTTCAGTCTATTCTGAACCCAGCAACCAGAGAGGATCTCTTAAAACAAGTCGGAGCATATCCCTCTGTATTAGCCAGCCAGAGGGGTGCTGATGCAAAGTACCAGAAATCTGTTGGCTTTTATAAAAGGGTGTTTACTTGGAGTAAAAGCTCACAGTCACAAGGCCCTAAAGAGTCCAACTCAAGGTACCATAAGAGGTACTTCCTCACCCAAAGTCAGTTGCCACGTGTTGAAGCAAGATGGGGGATGATGTCTGCAAGAGTTCAGCCTTCCTCCCTCTTAAGGCTCTGTGGTCCCAGCTCCTTCCTGTCTCAGCTGTAGGATGGAGGGCTTGTTTCTTTCCGGGCTCAGCTGCTCAGGGCTCTTTATAAGGTCAGCTGTAAACTATCAGGCAAATGGCTCATCTCTCTTCCTGGGGCCGCAGGATCCTCTTCTGTGTCTGTGGGGCTCCCTTCCTCTTTCTCACGTATCTGCATCTGTCTCCTTGATTGAGTGTCTTTTCTATAGCCCACCAAGGGGGCGGGGACTCAACCATGCATGCCCTAATGACGTGGCTGTATCAAAACCCTAATCTTGGCATAATTTAATCAAAGACATCTCAGCTAAATCTAATACAATCAAAGGGGATCACACCCAGAGGAACAGACCAGTTTACAAACATAATCAATACTTTTTTTTGGAATTCATAAAAAATATCAAACTGCCACACCCTCCTCTGCTCAAAACTCCCCAGTGCTTCCCATATTTCTCAGAATAAAATCCCATGCCTTTACTACAGCATATTGAGGCATAGCAAAGAGGCCTCATACTTTTTTTAAAACATGTATTATGTCATATAATTAATTCAATTATCCCAACAACTCTATGAGGTAGTACTGTTATACTAATATTGCAGATGAAGAAACTGAAACTATATGGGGTTAAATTGCCCAGAGTCACATGGGGATTTATGCAGAGCTAGGATACAAACCCCGGTCTTTGACTCCAAGTCCAGTGTTCTTTTGCCTAAACCATGCTGGGGCTCTGTGTTCTCACGTGGGCTCTGTGGCTACTTTGCTGTAGGTAGTCCCCTCCCCTCTCTGGGCAGCAGCTTTCTTGTCTGTGAGATGAGGATGTCGCCCACATGATCACTCAGGGTCCCGGCTCTGGCAGGGGAGCTGGGCGGGCCAATTGGCCTGACCTCACTGTCCCAGATGGCTTCAAATTTAGACTCCTGACAGTGTCTCCTGTGTGTACAGTTACTGGCACACACTGACTGGCTTGATGGGAGATGCTGGTCATACAACTTAATGGGACCACTGCCTGGGGGGCCCTGGGAATTAATTCTCTTTTCATGTGTCTCATAATTATCTTGTGAATAGCACAATACTGCATTATCTCATTTTGGAAGTTAAGAACATTCATTTGCTGTGTTTAAGCATTTAGCAGAGGCCACATTTTTATAACCCTATTCAGGCCAGTCTTCCCATTTTTTAATTCCAGAAGCCTCACAAAATGGAGGTGGTGCCCTGCATCCTCCGCCTTCTCATTGCTCCCCACCATGGTGCCCCCTCGCGGTGACAGGACTCACGTTGAGGACTTGGCTGTCGATCATCCTTACGGTGCCGAAGGCCGTCACCTCCACCAGCGCCATCACCACCAGCTGCATGGAGTTGACCTTCCCCAGGACGGCGCCCGCAGAGATGAGAACCGACATGGCGCTCATGGTGGCCAGCCGAATACTGGGAGAAGGGAGAGACAGCGAGGGTATCAGCCCATTCATTTACCTGCTCTCTCATTTATCCACTCATTGAGTCCCTACTCCGGCCCTGGCACCATTCTAGGCACTGGGCACACAGGTGCTTTCTGCCCACGTGGGGGCTGAGAGTCCCGCTCCCCCATCAGGGTGACATCTATGCCCTGAGACACTGATCTGCACACACTCATTTGTTCTGAAGATGCTCTGCGGTTCTCATACAAAGTGTCACAGTGATGGAAAGAGGTGCCCTTCTGGGATCTGTCAACCCGGAGTCTGCCTGCGGATTCCTCTCGGCTGCCGTCATCACTCACAGATGCTCGACAGAGGGCGCTCTTCACCCTCCAGCCCATCCCCCCTTCAGTCACTGCCATCCTCATCAGTGGCCACTGCCTCTCCTCTCCCCCTCCATGGTAGTGGCAGGAGGCTGGGTTTGGAGGTAGGGCAAGCCTGGCTTCCAGTCCCAGCTTTTCCCCTTGAGCAGCTATTTAACCTAATCTCAACTGTAAAACAAGGATGATATTACTACCTCATGACCTTGCTGTGGGTATTAGAAGGTATAATAGTATATATGCATCTAATGCTGTGACTAGCACAAAGAACTAACTCCATGAATAAAAACTGGCATTATCAGTGCTACTACTGATTCCTTCCTTTCTTTGACAAATGAGCATGTTTGGTACAACGATACAGAGGGAAAAATCATTTTGTCTTCAAGGCATTTATGGTCCAGCTGGGGAGACAAAGCTGACACCAGAATATCTGAAATACCATGAGGCTAGAGGGAAAAGGTCATGTGGGGTGGAATTATCATGGAAGGCTTCCTGGGGGAGGTGGCACTGAGCCAGACAATCCATGGTGGTTAAACCAACCCACTCTCCTGGGGTACCTTGCTCTGAGACCTCCTACTTTTCCTGGGAGTTGATAATGATGATGCTACAATTACAAAAACACAATGGTAACTTATTGTGCATTATTTATAACAGGCTTGCAACTACATCACTTCACTTAAATTTTAATCCTCGGAGAAACGCTCTGTAAAATGGTGCTGGGGTGCCATTTAGTACCTCTGTTTTTACAGAAAAAAACATTGAGACTAGAAAAGTAACTTTTTTGGCAACGGCCACACAGCTAGTTGATGGCAAGCATGAGGTTCAAACCCAGTTGGTGTGGATCCAAAGGCTGCATTCTGGAGCCTGGACACAGCCTCCCCAGTGTTTGCTGCTGATTCAGTGTCTTGCTTAAGGCTCGGGGACTTCAGAGGGAAGGTCAGTGGAGGACAAAGGAAATGGGAAAAGGGTCGTACAAGGACCAGGAATTACTTAGAATAAAGGGTTACTCAAGGTTTCTCCTGGCTTGATGTGCTACACCTTGCAAGTGAGTGCTCATTTAATTGACAAAGGCGTAACTCAAAAGTATGTATGGGGGAGTGGATGTAGCTCAAGCGGTTAAGCGCCTGCTTCCCACATACAAGGACCCGGGTCTGATCCCTGGTACCTCCTAAAAACAAAACAAGCAAACAAATGGAAAAACCAGCTCAGTGGTTGAGCACTGGCTTCCCACATACGAGGTTCCGGGTTCAATCCCCAGCCCTAATACCTAAAAATAAATAAATAAATAAATAAATAAAATAAAAGTACACTGGTGGTGGTATTTCAGACCTCAGGGGCCAGTTGGAGTTGAAGAGATGTTGAGACTATGAACTACAGGGATCAGGAGTGCAGTCTTGGGTTCAGAATTCCTGGGCTGGAATCCTGACTCAGTCACTTCCTGGCTGTGTGTCCTCAGGCAAATCACCTAACCACTCTGTGTGTCTGGTGTCATCTATTAGGTGGAGACACCACCTATGGAGTTGTTGTAAGGGTGAAGTGAATTAATATAAAGTGCAATAAGGGGGATGGTTATTGCTATTATCTTCTATAGGAAACCCTCTGGACTTTTCAAAATACAGCCTTAAAAAAAATCACATCCCTTAGCTGTTTCTTTTATTTTCATTTTTGTTCCAAGAACCAATTACTAAATACTATGGGTAAAGCTGAAAACAAAGGAAGACAAAGACAGGCCCTGCCCTGAAGGAACTAATGGTCCCTGACTGAAGGCAGAACCAATTCGGTGCCAAGTCACAAGTGCAGTTGGGGCCAAGGGAGAGAGTGAGGCCACCCTGTCCACAGGCGGGCCCGGGCACCGCCCATAGG
Organism: Cabassous unicinctus; assembly: GCA_029593785.1. Taxonomy (NCBI): domain Eukaryota; kingdom Metazoa; phylum Chordata; class Mammalia; order Cingulata; family Chlamyphoridae; genus Cabassous; species Cabassous unicinctus. Next base: position 8,188 of record JAQZBX010082632.1, on the reverse strand, counting down.
CCCAGCCCTGGCAGGAACCAGTCAGGAAGGAGCCCATTGTTCAAGAGGATCCAAATGGTCAGGGACTGGGGCAGCGAGTTCTTAGCTGCGAATGGCCCTTTTTGTCTTCCTGGATCGAGTCAAGAACAAACAGATCCCTACAGACTTCAGGAGGGGAAGGTCGCACAAAAGCAGCAGCCTGAGATGCTCTAGGCTTGTGACTCTAGATGCAGGAGGCTGGCGGCATGTGTGACATTCCTTGTCAGCCAGGGAGCCAGGAATGCCAGGGCCGGCAACCACTGTCAGATTCCCCAGAGTTAGTGCCCTCTGTTACTCATGCCCTCCAGGACCCAAGAGTGAGCCAGCCACCATCTGATTACCTGGACAGTGTGATGACAAACTTATTTTTGAGGATTGGGTTCAGGAAGCTCTCCAGCAGGACTGCCCACTGCACCCCAAAGGCCAATGCCAGGAAGTTGAAGGCCACGCTGCTCCAGCCGTACCTCCGCAAAGAGGAGGTGAGGAAGCCCAAGCCAAGGGCTGCCATGATGGTAACATCTTGGAAGACTGCTCCGGAAGAGGTCGAGGAAGAGGAGGAGGAGGAAGCAAACAAGATGGAAAATTGTGTGAAATTAGAGTGTTATAGAATGGCCAGCTGGAAGGGACATTAGAGTTCATTTAAGAGCCCTTGGTCAAATTATTTCACTTCTTTGAGCCTCAGTTTTGTCATCCAAATAATGGGGATAATACATACATCTCTGCAGGGTTGAGGTAAGGATTAAATGAGCTAATGCTGGCTGAGCTCTTAAGGCAGGGCCTGGCCCGTAGGGAGTGCTCAGTACATGTAGCAATTATTGCTACTATTAAATGTGATGTTATGAATGAGTATAAAGCATCGGAACTTGGAACCAGTGCTTGGCACCTCGCTGACATTCAGTAAATATTGTTATTGGCAATCAGATTCAACGCCCTGATCATGCACATGACAAAATAAGAGAGGCTGAGTGACTTGGCCCAAGTCACACAGAAAGGAAGGGGCAGAGGCAGGCCCAGAGTCTCTGTTGGCAAGAACCAAATTATCTTTGTAGAAAATGGCTCTCTCCCTTCACCGTGAGAGGGATGAGGTGGGCCAGCAGAAAGCACCAGGGCCACCTGAGTGACCCTCACCTGTCCTGGCCTCAGACCCTGAGCAGGGGTTGCTGTGGCAGGTGAGTGCACACAGAAAAAGAGGCCTACCTGATAGCAAGGAAGGGTCCAGCAAAAGGAAATGGGTAAGGCTTTGACTTCATTCCAATTTTGAAAAGTGGTTAGCAGCTTGGGCTCTAGAACTAGACAAGCCTGGGTTCAAATCAGGGTTTTGGCACTTTCTAGCTGTGTGGCCTTGATCTAGTTATTTAACCTCTCTGAGCTTTAATAGCAGCCTACATTTCTTAAGTGTTTACCATTTGCCAACATTGTTTTAATCACTTTACATGGATTATCTCATTTGATTTTCAAAACAACCTTTTGAGGTAGGTACTGTTATTGTCAACATTTCACAGATACAAAAATCAAGCTACGGAGAAGTTAAGTAAGTTCCCCAAAATGGTAGAGCTGGGATTTATGCCTAGATATTCTGCTCTGGAGCCTGTGCCTTTAACCACCACACTATCTGTTCCTCTTAGTTTTCTTACCTGCTAAACAGGAAAAATTATAGTATCTCCCTCATAGAGTTCCCAGAATAACTGGAATGATGCATGAAATCACTCAAGAGAGTAAAGGCTGTTTTATCAATAAACACCAGCTATTTCCACACATGATAAATGCCTGGAGAGAGATCTTGAAGGCTTTTTAAAAATTTTTCCACCATGGGTATTCATTTCTGGGTTTGGGGAATTTTACTCTATATTTTCAGTGTTTAAATTTTTTATAACCAGCCTGTAGACAGTAAACAATTTTTTAAAAAACAGGAGAAATCATGAGGTTTGTGTCCAGACAGGTGTGTTTTGATCCCAGCACTATCATTTCCTATTAGGTTGGACCATATTAAATTGCCAACATTTGGTTGTTTTTGACCTACAAATACAGCAATTTATAGATTTCCACCTCATAGCTGTATGACTTTGAAAGCCGCTTGCTTTCACCATTAGCTAAAAAAGGACAATTATACCCACCTCAAAGGGTTTTGTGAGATCTGAAGGAAATAATGTTTTGTTCAAGTGCTTGGTACGTTGCCTAGCTATTAATCATCATCAAGATAATCACACCAGTAAGAACTCACTTGACACTGGTCTCCAGCCTTGGTGCTGATAAAAATGAGGAAGCTCTAGTGGAACTCTCCAAAGTTTCAGAAAGCCTCTTCAGTTTAGTTTCCATTTAGATTCTCTTGAAAAAGACTCATATCCAGGGGCGGGCATATAGGGTTCGAGTGGTCCTTGATATTCCCAAATCAACCAGCTCCCCTATCCCCACCCCATGTCTCCCCCCATCCCCTGGCCAGGACTTCCATCATGTCTGGGGATTTGTGGAGTGGGTGAGAAGTGGGTGTTAGGAAGGATTCAACTCCTTGTACCTTTTCCTCTGACACGGATGGGGGAGAAGAGATATATGGGGAATGTTTGGTCTCTGGCCTGTATCCTCTTAGGGGTTGGGGGGCAGGGCATATTTTGTATAGGGATTCCTCTTGGGCTCACTCAAATTCCTTCAGGAGCCAAGCAGAAAACTATGTATGTGAAGCGTGCAATGTACACTAGGGAGTGGTGAGGGCTGTGGCCAACTGGAGACTCCATGTCCAGCTTTAGGTATCCAGATTCAATCTTTTATTTAACAATGTGCTGTTGAACCAAACACATCTGCCATTGTGTAGCAACACTGTTGGCCTAGGGTCTACACTTATTGACAATTCCATGAGTATGGAGGCCCCTTAGTGACCCATTTTCCTCCCATTTTATAGAAGGGGACCAGAGAGAGCCTGTGATTTCCTCGGGGTCATACAGCATTCCAGCAGTGAGCAAAGCTCAGAACTCTCCATACAGTGCTCTTCCACCAGGCCAGGCTTGTCTCTGGCATTTGTTCTCCCTCACCTCACTGAGGGACCTTAGACAAGTCGCTTGTTCTCTCTGGACCTCAGTTTCCCCATTTGCAACACATGGAAGTTGGACTTAATACACTCTAAGGCCCTTACAGCTCTGGCATATTCTGAAGAGGGCATCTGTGGGAGGGCAGGGAGAGGAGTGTCACCAGGGTAAGGGCAGAGGCAGGGCCTTGAAGATTAGGAAGTCAGAGGATCCCGCGTGGGGGACTTTATTAGGCTGAGCTGCCACCCCTGTACTGGGGAAGCCTTTAGGGCAGCAGTCGCCCTAGCTGTTAACATTCTCCCCAAACTGGTCAGGAAATACCACCCCTCTCCCAGCTTCCCAGGGCAGTAGGCCCACATCCACGCCTCCCGAGCTCACCACCTGGGCCCCCACTGCAGGGCCATTCCCAGCTCAGGGCATCCCCTCCCCCGTGGGTGTGGCCTCCACCTTCAGGGTTTGCTCTGTACCCTAGATGGGCCACCCGTCTGATAAGCAAATGGGCTGTAAGGTGTTCAGGGGTGATAAGATGTGCTACAGGGGCCTTATGACTGGGCTCCAGAGGGGAATTTTACTGCCTAGGGCAGACCTTCAGGAGTTTATGAAAGTCCCATGATTTGGAGGAAGAGTCTAACTTGGGAGTCCAGCAGTGGAGATGAGGCAATAATGACTATCCTCGGAGCAGCCTCTAGCTCCCAGGCATCATCTAAGTGCCTTAAAGCCTTAACCCACAGCGACCTCATGCACTGGGTACTATTTTTTATCCCTAGTTTACAGATGGGGAAAAGGAGGCACAGAGAGGTGCTATGATTAGCCCAGGTCACACAGCTTGTAAAGAGAGGGAATCCTGCCTCTGGGTTAACCACTGCACCATCCTGCCTCTCCATACAGCAAACAGAGTGGAATGCGGAAGAGCGAGGGCCTGGGAATCAGGTTGCCAGGCTCAGAGTGCGGCTCCACCTCTGTGCTAGTTCCGCAGTCTGTAACGTGGGGAGGAAACAGCAGCAGCTGGTGGGAGGGCTGCGGCGCTGAGCCCGCGGGACATGGAAATCACTCTGCCCAGCGTGGGGGCACAGTAGTTATCACCTCTGCCTGCCCTACGCTGCGTGACTGTGGGCGGGACCGTTCCCCTCTGGGCCTGTTCGTCCACATGCAAAGGGTTCATTTGGATAATTCCGGGGCTTGCCTTCTGACTCCGTTCACTTGGGCAGTTGCCTGCTCCGGCCTGGCTGCCCCTGAGATTCTGGCTCTGGGCCCTCTCCTAACAACTCTGAAGCCAGAACCAGTTTCCGTCTCTGGGTTTTACACCCACATATGCTCCCCATGCCTGCCTGGGAAGACCTCTGCACCCCAGGCTGGGGCCATCCGTGGAGCACCCTCCCCCTCCCCCGTAAGCCTTCACTCTCTACCTCTCCACCCCCACAGCTGCCTGGGCAGAGAAAAACAGATTTCCCAGAGGGGCAGCCCAAGCTGAAAAATGGACGGTGTTAGGGTTTGGGACATTGTCTTTCAGTGGCCCTTCTCCTGGGCTATGAGGAGTACAGGGGACACTGGGTGGTATCCATAGCACAGGGACCAGAATGGTCCCCAGTTTGGCCACCCTAGAGCAGGCTCTGTGTGGCCGATTGTCACAGTAATGCCTCCAGTGAATCACGCCTTCCTGCATAGACTGTGCCCACCTGGGTTTGGTCTTGTGATTTGTCTTGGTCAACAGGAAGTTAATAGACACATAACATGCAGATGAAAAGCACCTGTGCATTGGGGTTTGCCCGCTCTTGAAGCTGGGAATTCTTGTGCTGCCAAGTGAAGGAGGCTGGGCTAGTTTGCTAGAACCACATGGTCCAGCCACCAGGCAAAACCAACTGCCAAACTTCTGAATGAACCATCTGAGACCATCCTGCCCCAGCCCAGCCTCCAGGCTGCAGATGCATGTGTGGCCCTAGGAGAAACCAATGGAAGAACCACCCAGCTGAGCTCAGCACAAATTGTTGAACCACAGACTCATGATCATGAGAAAATTAAATGGTGGCTATTTTAAGCCAGTACACCTTTGGGGTGGTTTGTTATGCAGCAAAAGAGAATTGACACACACTGCTTCCCATAAGCATCTCACAGCACCTCTACCCCATATCACTGTTTATTTACCCTCTAAGCCGCCCCTTCCCTGGTGTCTCCCATCTCAGGGATTGGCACCTCCTTATGCCAAACCACACATCCAAAGCCATCCTTGACTTCTCCCTCCAAGTACAGCTAATTTTATCTCCTAAATATCTCCTGAATCTGAGTCCTTGCTTCTCCTCCACTGGCCCTGCTTGTCTGGCCTCATAGCAGGTCATCAGAGCAGGGGAAACACACCTTAGAAGATGCTCAAGACAACCCATAGGGGTTGCTGGAAGAAAATATTAGCACTTGTGTATAAAAGTAAGAAGAAAATTAAAGTTTACTGCTAATAAAAGCTAATACTTTTTCTCAGTCTTTATGTTTAATTCCTTTAATCCTTTCAACAGCCTGATGAAATAAGTATGATTATCATCTGACAGATGTTGAAACCAAGACAGAGAGAGATTAATTTGTCCGAGGTCTCTCAGCTAATAAGCGGCAGAGGCAAGATTTGTACCAGAGCCTAGAGCTCTCGTAGTTCTCAAACTTCCTTGGGCACTAGGATCTCCTGAAGGGTTTGCTGAAACGCAGACTGCTGGGCCCCACCCCCCAGAGTTTCTGACTCAATAGATCTTGACTGAGGCTTGAGAATCTGCATTTCTAACAAGTTCCCCAGGGATGTGGAAGCTGCTGGTCCAGACACCACACTTTGAGAATCACTGATCAAGCCTATTCTACTTTTAAAGGTATTTGGTGAAGTTTGTAACTCTGCAAGTGTTTAATATTGGGATTGACCCAGGAGACTTTTCTCACCTGCTCAGACTGTCAGACAACCTTGAGTCTCCTGTTCCTCCATATTCATTGTATTGCAACTAATGCCAAGCTGGTTTTTTTTTTGTTTTTTTTTTTAACTCTTTATGTAAAATTTCAAACATACCCCAAACCAGAAAGAATAAGCATGGTGAAGAGCCATGTACCTATCTCCCAGCTTTGATGATTTGTCACACAGGGCCAATCTTGTTTTTATTATCCTCCATTTTTTTTTTCTAGCGTAAAGCAAATCCCAGACATCATGTCATTTCATTTTTATATCCTTCAATATGTCTCTCTAATAGATAGGTCTTTAAAGAACCACCATATATAAAGAACTCATAACTCATCAGCTAAAGGACAACTCAATTAAAAACTGGGCAAAGATGGAAACCATATATCTGATAAGGGCTTAATATCCAGAATATAAAAAGAATTGCCACTACTCAACAACAAAAAGACAAACAACCCAATTAAAAAATAATTTCAATAGACATTTCTCCAAAGAAGATATTCAAATAGCCAATAAGCACATGAAAAGATGCTCAACATCATTAACCATAGGAGAAATACCAATTAAAATGACAATGACAATTGTCATTTTACGACAATTAAAACTTCACACCCACTAGGATGAGTATTATTTTAAAAAACTGAAAATAATAAGTGTCAATGAGGATGTGGAGAAATTGGAAATCTCGTTCATAGTCGGTGGGAATGTTAAATGGTGCAGCCACTGTGGAAGACAGTTTGGGGTTTCCTCAGAAAGTTAAAAATAGAATTACCATGTGACCCTACAGTTCCCTTCCTACAATATATACCCAAAAGAATTGAAAGCACATACTGGAACGGATACTTGTACACCAGTGTTCGCAGTGGCACTATTCAAAATAGCCAAAGGTGAAAACAACCCAAAGGTCCATCAATGCAAGAATGGATAAACAAAATGTGCCATATCCATACAATGGAAAATTATTCAGCCATAAAAAGAGTGAAGTTTCTGATACATGCTACAACTTCAATAAACCTCAAAAACATGATGCTAAGCGAAAGAAACCAGACACCAGAGGCACACATTGTATGATTCCAGTCATATGAAATATCCAGAATAGGCAAGTCCATGGAGACAGAAAGTAGATTAGTGGTTGCCAGAGACTGGGGGCAGTGGAGGGAATGGGGAGTGACTGCTTAATGGATATGGAGTCTCCTTTGGGATTGATATAAATGTTTTGGAACTAGAAAGAGAAAATAATGCACAGCATTATGATTATACTAAATGCCACTGAACTGTACCCTTTAAAATGCTTAATTTTATGTTATGTGAATTTCACCTCAATCAGAAAAACTCACCTTGCTATTATCACACCTAACAAAATTGATAATTCTTGTGTGTCATAATATTCACTCTATATTGAGATTTCCCTGATTGTCTCAAAAATGTCTTTTTAGCATTGGCTGGTTTGAATAACTCATTGAAGTTTACATGGACTGAATTAGATTAAGTGGATAAACAGATTAATTAGTTTTAACTAAACTAACTTTCACAAAATGGACTAATGGCGTAAATAATTCCTGCAAACACACACGGACACACACACAGATTGAAGGGAAAACAATAATGCAGCACAAATGAGCAAAAAGAAAAGGGCAGAGAGACACTTCTCCTGGGGCAAACTTTCTGTCAGCCATATGACAATCAAATCAGATCTGAACTGTCAACCAAAATGATTCGAAATTATGAAGAAGGCTCTGAGGAATGTATTTAACATCCTTTATCGTTGACAATGGACCTTGCCTTGAGATCGACTGAAACATTCATGATTATCAATTTGAAAATATTACATACTTAATTTTTTAATATCTTTTTTTAAATTAGAGAAGTCATAGGTTTACAGAAAAATCATGCAGAAAATACAGAGTTCCCTTATATCACCTTATGTATTTCATTTTGATCTCACACTTTCAAATTTTCTGATTTGTGTGTACATATTATAATGTACAAAATATACTAATGCAATAGTACCTTAGTATAAGATAAAAATATAGTGCATGCTCAGAAAATGGTGTGCACAATCAGAAAAGTTTGAAGCCCTGTGGTCTACACTACATTGGTTTTTTTTTTAGATTTATTTATTTACTTGATCCATTTTAAAACCCCCCTTCCTCATTTTGCTGTTTTGTGTCCATTCACTGGGCAATTCTCTGTGTCTGTTTTCATCTCTTCTCATCCTCCTTCTCCAGTCTTC
>JAQZBX010082631.1:0-13496 GCA_029593785.1 Cabassous unicinctus | reverse complement strand
CCAATCGCTTGAGCCACCTCCATTCTCTGCTTGTTGTGTCTCTTATTGTGTTTTCCTCATTGTGTCTCTTTGCTGTGTCAGCTCGTTGCGTCAGCTCGTCACGCCAGCCCATCAAGTTAGCTTGCCATCTTGCCCGTCTTCTTTAGGAGGCTCTGGGAACTGAATCTGGGACCTCCCACGTGGTAGGTGGGCACCCAACTGCTTGAGCCACATCTGCTTCCCTGTCCCCTTTCTGAGAGAAACTTCCTGGCCTTCTGCCCCTGTTCAAAGTGTCGCTTATAGAAAGCCAGGTTTCATTCTGTGTGACCCATCTCCCCACAACAGCTAACTGGGCCGATTTATAGGTTGGTTCATGGCAAAGGATATGGCTGACTTGAAAAGGCCAAAGTCATCAGTCAGACTCAGGCAGTAAGTGGTGGGACCTGAAGCCGAAAGGTGAAGATGTTGTAAGGAGCCCTGAAGGGCATGTGCAGTGTTGAGGCAGCAGAAACTCTGAGAAATTAGAAACCAACATAAGAGAGAGAAAAGAGTTTCAGAGTTGAGAGAAAGAAGGAGGACATCAATAGTGTAAGGGGAAGAGATAAGATGTGTAGAGAGAAGTGGGGTAGGGACAGGAGGGACAAACTGAGGGGGAGAAAGACTACACAGGCCATGAGAGGTGGGCAAGGAAGGCACCTGGTGTTGCCGCCTTGTTTCTCATAGCACCGGGTCTCGCCCAGCCTTGTCACAAGTTTGAGGAGACTCAATTTACTGACATGTTTTAATTTTCTAATAACTGTGCCAACAGTGCTCCGTCAAACCCTCCTAAACTTTTGGAGGAGGTTGTGACCTTCATCACATCTCAGTCCAATTTCATAATTTCAGGTCACTTATGACTCAGTCCAATCCCATGTTTTGTAACAGCTTTATTGAGATATAATTCACATACCATACAATAAACCCATTTAAAGTGCACAATTCAATGTTTTTATTGTATTCACAGAGTTGTCTAACCATCACCACCATCAATGTTGGAACATTTTCTTCACCCCAAAGAGAAAGCCCTGACACATTTTCCCCTAATCGTCCCAATCTTCCCAGCCCTAGGCAGCCACTAATAAACTTTCTTTTTCTATAGATTTCCCTATTCTGGACATTTCCTATAAATGCAATCATGTAAAATGATTGCAGTTCTTTCACTTAGCTTGTTTTCCAGGGTCACCCAAGTTGTACCATGAATCAGTACTTCATTCATTTTTATTAAGGGCAAATAATATTCCATTGTACGGGATATACCACATTTTATGTACCCTTTCATCTGTTGATGGACATTTGGGTTGTTTCCACTTTTTGGCTCTCATGAACATTTGTGTACAAGTTTTTGTGTGGACATATGTTTTCAGTTCTCGTGGGAGGACCTAGGAATAGAATTGCTCGGTCACATGGTAACTCTGCTTAATCTTTTGAGGAACTGCTAGAGTCTAATCCCATTTAAAATGCCAAGCCCATATCCTTTTCAAATCTCTTTCCCTCTCCTGGAATAGGTTAAATTTGTGGCTCTGCCATCTTGGAGTGGGGAAAGGGAACTATTCCCAGGCTCAGTCTGGTTCAGTCTAATGTAAGTGTCCTCTAACAAGGGCATAGGTTTCTCTGCCTTCTTTCCCTTTTGCATCTGAAGCCACAGGCACCATTGGGGTCTTATGTAGTCCCTGGGGGTTCAGGGGCCTGGGATGAGGGGTGCCCCCATTTTCTTCACGCTGAAAATGGCCATACAGCCTTTTACACCTTCCAGATATGGGCTACTCCAGTGAACTGTCCACCCTCTGAAATTTCAGGCAAGAAACAGGTATTAACCTCAATATAAAGGCGCTCTCAAACAGGGGGTGTTGGTCCAGCATCCCTTCCTCTCCCCAAGAATGACCAGGGAAGAGAACATGCAGCCCTTCTAGGTTCCCAGAACCTTCTGCCTGTCTCTCTAGTCCCCCACCTTGATCTTTCATGTGAAATCCAGCGAGCCAGTTCAGCCTCTCCCCTCCCTCTTTCCTCCCCTCCCCCTTCATTTCCTGCCTTCCATCCCTGCACCTGGGAAACTAAGCCCAAGAATTAGGTGTTACTTAAATCTGACCTTTTTGAGTTCAGTAACTTTGTTCTCAACAAGGAGCCATCTCTCCAGTTAGTTCATCACGACTCAGTAACATGGGGGGAGCTGGGACAGGAGAAGAACTTAATCAGTGCCTCACATCACCTTGTTAAGCTTACAATAAACCTCCCCTTTCCCTGAGTTCCTTTCAGGGAATAAGCCAGACCTAGACCACCTTCCTTCAAAAAACAACCAATGGTCTCAGTTGCGGCCAGACTCTTCTTCAATCCACACTTTCCGTTCCTTCACCTTGAGGCCAGGACTTCCGGCAGGCAGAGAACAAGTGAGATTCCAGGCCACGTGTGTGACTTCCAGTGTGACAATGACCTGCCTCTGGACCATGACATGAGGGGGGCCAGCTTTCGACCCAGCCCCATGTAGACTCCTCCCTTCCTTCTCTGCTCCTGTCTGCCTCTGACCTCCCCACCGCTGAATCCGGTACCCCTGTTTTCAAGAGAAGAGGCCAGTCATCGCCCCCGCATCACAGTCCAGCTATAGCTCATATCAGAACATTGGCTGGCAGATGTGAAAAGGCTGCTAAGACTGAGCCTAGCATTCTACACAATGAACTGCTGGCTCCTCACAGTTCTCATCCCTTTCTTTAGCTCTTGCTCTATGTCCACTTCCCCAAAGCCCAGGGCATTTCTTTCTCACCCTCAGGCCATGTTCTTCTTTTTTCCCTCTACCGGGAAAAACTGGACTTATTTTTCGGTCCTGAAATAGCTAACACTGATTTTGCAACTGCTGTGTGGCAGTTCTAGGTGCTTTACATGATCACATTGCATTTTGGGGAAATGGGAGTTCTTCCCCGCTCTGCCTTGCACTCACAGGGTGATTTGGTTAGGCCACTTCATATCCATTTGCCTTCTCTAAAATGGAGACTGGGTGCATAGAGATTGGTTGTGGACACTGGAGAGCGAATTCTTACGCTTATCATATTGCATAACGTATGACCTACATTCTAACTTTCCTTTGCCAAGTATCCATGGAATGTTGGGGCTTTGCATCCTACACACACACACACACACACACACACACACACACACACACACGATTTAGCAATGCCCCTCAGGAGTCTTCTATTATAAAGGGAAATTAAATAAATTAGAAACAAACATGAGACCTTTGCCAAGTTCTTAAAATGGCGGTGTTTTTTTTTTCTCTCAGCAATTTAAATATACTCTTCATTACCGCTTTAAAAAATTAGTTCTATGTCATTACAAAGTAATTTATGTTTGTGGAAGGCTACTTAGAAAAGAAAATGTAAGCAAAAGGAAGAAACTAAGTCACCTGCAAGTCCTCCACTTAGGAAATGCTTGTTAACCCTTTGGTGTCTACCCCTCTGGCATTTTTTCTAGACAAGTAGATTTCCGAGGGAGGATAATGTGCTGAGATATTAGGTTGAGTTTTATTTGGGCCCTGTTCTGAAAACACCTGGGCCTTCCCTTGTTCTCAGAGATGAGTCTTAATTTTCCCAAGCCTAGGTGTGGGGAGAAGCAGAGCTGAGCTGCCCAGAGAAAAGAGTAGAGAGCAGAGGTGCGCTGAGCAGAGGGGAAGCTCACCCCTGTCAGCGGAAGGTATGTAATGGGGAGTGTACCTCACTCCTAAAAGGGGCTGGGGACTCTGACGGGGTGGCATGCAGATGCCGTAGGCACTGGACTCTCAGAGCCGTGCATGGCACATGCCCCAGTCCTCAGCCAATCACTGTAGCTGGGGAAGGCGGACAGGTAAGATCATGGTGACTCCCACTTAAGCCACCTGCCTGGAGAGGTGGGAGGAGAAGCAGGTCCCAGAGAAGGGAGACTTGGCACAGACACGGCCCCCATTCTTGTGGTCTGGGCAGCCACTCCCATTTGTGCTACCACAAGTTTCATTCTTCTCTTATGAGGGATGGAGTAAGCAGAAGTTGCAGAAAAAGGAGAAAAGAAGAGTCCTATTTTCCCACAATGAAATCAAGGAGGCAGGAGAGGCTTGGAAGCAAGGCTTGGAAAGAAGAGTAAATTATTAGAGAAATGTGCCTAAGCAAACATGCCCCCTCTGAGCATTTGGATCCCCGCCTCTGCTGACATCCACGCCCATGAGCCCAAGGGGAATGGCAGGAGTGGGGCAGGGTGGGAAAGGGATTGGTCACCCAGACCTGCACTCAGGTGGGGCTTTTCTTGCCACCGGGTTTTAGTCTCACCACTGAAAAAGCCTTAGTTCAAATTCGGCCATGAAACTTGATCTCTACTCCATTTTCTCATGTGTAAAATGAGGTCTTGCAGTACCTAGACCACGGCAGCTCTGCGAATGAAATGAGCTACCTGTGTAAAGTTCCTGGCCCAAATCTAGGACCTGCTGGTATCCCTCCTTCCCTCCCTCTCCCCTACTCCTACCTGTGCACCCGCTTTGCCAGGGACACATTTCAAGGGGTACCTGCGTGCAGAGAAGTGTTGCTGAAAGTAAAACCAAAACTTCCAGTCAGTTCCCCAGAACTAGTTCTGGTTTGAATTACCCATATTACAGGAAAGCCTGAGCTGGATCGAGATGACCACATCTTTTCTTCTCTTGCTTAATATACCTTAACCCCAAGTTCTGAGAACTTTTTTACCCTTATTCATATGTCCCGCTGCCAGCTAGGAAGAATCCTGGTTCGAGCTAATGCGTGGCTTTTGTTTTTGTTTTGTCTATTTGCTTAGTTGACGTCTATGAGGGAAACTGACAGAAGCAGCAGCTCTTCACTACTTTGTTTACTTTTTTGTCTTGACCAGAGGAGCTGTGCCAAGTCCTGACGTGAGTATCTTGTGGGTTGAGATTTTATTGTACTTTGCGAGTTTGTGTTGTAGACGGTGCTGAGGCTGCCACGGTGTGGGAGTTGCCACATCATTTAAGGCAGGAGAAAGTCTGTCTGGAATATTCGAAGTGGGGGATATGCTTAAGGGCACAGACAAGCTGATTCCCTCCTGTCCCACCATAGTAGGATTTTTCTTGCTTATCCTTATGCTTATTATTCTTGTTGGGCAGGCTTATTAGGTGAGATATTTTCTGCATGAGGAATGTACACTGTAGAAAAATTTAACCTCTCTTGAAATTGTTTCTCTGTCTAGAGATTTTGGAGGATTCATGGTTAAGTAGTTAAAACTTTATTTTCCTACAACGGACATCTATTTTGTGATGATGTTCCCTTTGCCAGGCAGTCAACACTCCAGACTCGCCTGTGTTGACAAGCTGTGCTCCAAGGAGAAGCTGATGGGGGTGCGGTGGGGACTCTTACCTCAGTAACTTACAATACAGGCTACTGTTATTTAACAACAGCAGGATCTCAGGCCTACTAAAACACTTATTTTTCCAGGTTAGAATGATTAGAGGAAAAGTAGCAAAATTAAAGAAAACTGTGATTATTGATATTTGTTGCTTACCATCTGGGTAGACAGAGTAAAAGAGAGAAGACAGGGGAGTCATGTGCAATGGAGTAAAGGCAGAGAGGTGGAGTTTAAATGAAATGATGTCTTCTTGCCCGAAATTCTATGTCTCTGTGGAAGGGACGGATAGACACAAATTGACTAAAAAAAAAAGAGTAAGAATATTCCATGTGGGCAATAATCAGACAATTGTATCAGGGGGCAAATACTGATGGACCGAGATATTCTCCAAGCTCCTTTCCAAGCCTAAGATTCTATGAGTGGAGCAACACTTTCACTCTTGCCACTCTCACCACTGGGAACTTGGTCTGTTCATCTTCTTCACCTGAGCTCTCACTCTCAGTAGGCTCTTCCTTGTCTACTGTTTCCTGGTTGTCTTCTCCCCAGATTTCTCCTCTCCTTGAGCCTTCCATTAAATTGGAATCCTGCATGGGCAAGGACCTTTTAGATACAGTGACTCCCACGTGCCTAGCACAGTGCCTGCTAGCATTCAGGATGCTTGTTGGATTGTTGAATTGATTTATTTGATGAAGTTGCAGGTGAATCACCAGAAATGAAATGTTTGTGTAATATACAGGGGGCAGTTTGGGGTTTATCTGAGACAGTGCAAATGTCCTCAGAACAGTATTATGGGTCATGCTTCAGAGAAGACTTGTTTTCCCATACCTTGGACAGTGAACCACAGATTGCCGTGTGTCATTTTTATTCCACATGCCAATGTCCAAATACATCGCAGTCCTTAATTCTTGCTTACTTGGTTTACCCTGCAATGAGGCAACTGCAGTCTGACCTCCTTGTGGTGTACCCTGCTCTACTGCAGCTAGGCTCTCCACAGGTCATTTGTGTTACCGAGCAAGGGCTCGCTGCCCGATGCACCCAGAACCCAAAACTATGACATAAGGATTTTGAGAAAAGAAAGGGCTTTTATTGTGAGGTTGACCAGCAAGGACACAGGAACAAAGCTCAAATCGGTCTCTCCTCCTGTGTGGCTTGGTGAGGTTTATATGGGGTCAGATGGAGTGAGGGAGTCTCAAAGTGCAAGTGCTAAGCCTAAGCATATGGGACTGTGCAGAAGCTCTACATGGGAAACCATACATCACATGGTGAGAAAATGAGGACCTAAGCATGTAAAAAAGGGGAGGGTTTCCTTGGATAGGTTACTTGCGGTCACAGTTAGTAAGGAGTGCACAAACACCGTCTCTTTGAGGAATCCTTGAGAACCGATTAGAGCTAGTCGAGACTGGGATAGACTGACCAAAAGGGCTTAGGATTCAGGGAGGACATAGGGAGGCCAAGGAAATATCCAGTTACAACAATGAGTGCAGGTTAATGAGTCCTGCTGCGAGGGCTTCATTTGTGTTCACCTAACCTCTAAATCAATTCACAGAAATCCAGGATGGATAAAGGAATCTGAAAGGTTATTCAGTTCCAATCACTTCTGATGCTTTCCAGCCCTCTCTAACATCTCTAGGAGTTGATTCCCAGTTCTTGTTCTCCCCAACCAATTATTAGCCATGCCTACAACTTAGGAATTTCCTACCTTGGCCTCCAATATACTGCTATGGGGGCATCCTTCAAACCACCTCTTCTCTGTCTTCTCCAGTGGTCCACTACTCGTTCTCTAAATTTTGGAGCATTCCTCAGAATTCAGTCCTGTTCTTTCTAGTCTTTCTTTTTATATTCTCCCCTCGGAGAGTTCATTCATTCCCCAATACCACCTAACATTTCCATACTTGAAATAACTTCTTTATCTTTATCTCTAGTCTGAAATTGTCTCCCAAACTCTATTTTTCTTGAATGCTTTGTGTTACCCTCTGACTCAAACTCAATTCATTGTCTTCCCCCTAAAATCAAGCTCCTAATCTTATATTCCCTTTTTTGTTTTTGTTGTTTTTAGTGGGACCAACATTGTCTTGATAGTCTGGCCTCAAAACCACAGTCAGCCTTGTTGCTTCTCTCTTCTTTTTTCTCCTAAATGGCTGATCAATTGTCAATTGTTTTGTCAATTGTCCTATCAATTGTCTTATGGTAAGTTTCTCCTTCTTCTCTCTTTCTTCCCCTTTCTGATTCTAGATCAGACTGTGTTACTAAACATCTGGATGAGTACAATGACCCCTACTTCTGTGGCCGGCCTTCAATCCTCACCCCTACATTCTATCCTGAAAAAAACAAAACAAAACCAGACAATCTTTTCCAAACACTCCTTTGATCTTGCCACTCAGATTTTGAGTGTCTGTCTCTATCTCCTCATTGGTAGCACTGCCTGGCATTAAGCCCTTGACGTTCTTGTCTCATCCTAAATTTCCAACTGTGTTCATCAGTTCCGTGTCCCCTCAACACACCCTGTGTGCTCTGCTTTGCTTCAGGGCCACCGGCAGTGCCTCCGAGAGTAACTGCAACTCTCCAAATCCTACTGAGCTTAAAAGGCCCAGTTCACATCTCACCCCTCTAGGAAGTCTCCCTTCCTCCAGTCAACTTCCAACGTTTTTGCACTATTGTTACCAGATTTTGTCTAGGTTCTTGACTATGCTGCAGAAATTAATTTCAAGAGCACGTCACGTTGATTAGGCCAGTAATTTATTAAGGTAGGGAGGGAAGAGAAATGGGAGAAAATAACAGATCATGGATCCCAGATAGAGAGGAAGGGGCTAAAAAGTGATGAAGAGGACCGATTTACAGACTACAATTTCCCGTTCTAGATTATAAATGCCCAGGTTTTACTTGCATATTGATCCATGCGGGGGGACATGGCAAGAGTAGGGCGCAGAAGGAAAGAGAGAGCAAGAGAGAGACAGCAGGAGAGAGAGTGTTCAGCCTTTGAGCTTGCTTTTTAAAACATTAATTATTCCGCCCCTTTGCTAATGGCATGGGAGAAGTCCCGGCTGTTTGCTGTTTTGATTGATTACCCCACCCACCAATCCCCCAGTAGGGCCCAATGATAAGGCCCCTGGAGAATATCCGGGGCTTCTCCTGGCTTCCAGAGGAAACCTCATTCCGAATAGCAGAAATCTCATTCTGAATGGGATTCTTGCGAGGGTCTTCTATCAGCCATTTTGGGGGTATCAGTGTCCATGTGGTCTTCTTGCCAGGTTCCAGATCCATCTATTGATTCCCTATTTTACCAGCCTGCTTCACTATCACTCCCTTTACACTAGTTCCCTGGGAGTTTTAACCCTCTGACTATGTCACAATATCCTTAAGGGCAGGGATCCTTTCTTAGATGAATTCTCCTATGAATCCCCCAAAGTCTGATATAATGACTTGCACAAAGTGGGAGCGCAACGCTATTGACTAAAAAATTTAAAAATTGAGATGCAATTTGAACTTTAATGTCCCATTAAATTAAGTAGTATGGCATCCTAAGGTTACAGGTCATCTAGCTATGCTGCAGATCAAATAATTATATTGAAGGATTACTCATCCACCTCATAAAGTAGAGCTCTAAGACTCCCTGAAATCTCAGAAGCCTATAATGACTGATGAATGAATGGACAGGGAAAGGGAGGGGCTGGGCGGGGCCTTAGCAAGTCCTTTCCTTTCGGTTGTACTGCCACACCCTGAGTTTGCTCAGGCTTTCACAGCATCCTCCACTGTGGCAAAAAGGTCCGGTTGGAGACCAGTGAGACCAATTAAATCGACAATAACAACTACAGTCAGCAGATTCATAAGCTGATCAAAGATGGGCTGATCATTAGCAAGCCTGTGACAGTCCATTCCCAGGCTGGAATCCAGAAAAGCACCTTGGCCTGCCAGAAGGGCAGGAATATGCACACATGGAGGCGAAAGGGTACTGCCAATGCGCGAATGCCAGAGAAAATAACCTGGATGAGGAGGATGAGAATTCTGCTCCAGCTGCTCAAAAGATAAGTGAATCTAAGAAAATTGACCCCCACATGTATCTCAGCCTGTATGTGAAGGGGAAGGGGAAGGTGTTCAAGAACAAGCAGATTTGCATGGAACATCCACAACCTGAAGACAGACAAGACCTGCAAGAGGCTCCTGGCTGGCCAGGCTGGGGCTGGCAGGCAGGTCTAAGGCCAAGGAGGCATGAAGTGTCCTGAGGAGGGACTCCAGGCAAAGAAGGAGGAGATAATCAAGACTGTCCAAGGAGGAAGAGACCAAGAAATAAAGGTCCCCTTCTCTGGTCTGTACATAGTGGCCGTGGTAATTACATAGCTCAATCATTCAATTAAACAAAACTTTATCTGCTAATAATAATAATAATAATAATAATAAAAGAGTATGAATCCAGCTGGGCACAAACAATAGAGTAGTAGGGCATGGGACAAACTGCATTACTTGCCCAAAGGTGTAAAGTACTGCTGCTTACAATCCCTGTCTTAGGCACTGTGCTTTAAAACAGTGTTTAATTCAGGTATATCAGTTCAATTTGATGAGTATACATCTAGGTCTTTGTAAGCACCCAGGGCTGTGCTAGATACCCAAGAAGAGAAAGGAGTCTAGTGAGTTAAGACTGGCAATATTCAGTAAAGAATAAAATGCTTCGCAAACATGATCATTTATGAAAATTATTATTACTCAAATGAATCATTTGCTAGGATTCTAGTGACATTTCCATAGAATACCTATGTCTTGGTTATTCTACAGATGAGAGAATTCCTTGAAAGCCTGGACTGTGTCATATTCATCTCTATACATCAGTGTCTGGCACATAGTAATTACTGAGTAAATGTTTTAAATAAAAGAAAGAAAAAAGTAGTTCAAACTTCTGTGCATTATTGCAGCACCACAAATTTCATTTCATCTATCAGTTCTCAAATAGATTTTGACAGATTGTAGAAGGGGCACCAAACTAGGTTTCTAGTAATCAAGAAGTGAAACTGGACTTCTGGGAAGATGGAGGACTAGAAAGACACAGAACTCTCTCCTCTCCCAGAAAAAATAGCTAGAGGACAGGCAGAAATGGCCTGGAAAAAAACATGTTCTAGGGTTTAAGATACCAGGGGAAAGCTGGACACCACCCAGAAGAGAAAGGGACAAAGAAAAAGAATCTCAACTGCAAAACTGTGAGTTAGAGCTGCAGCTGCAGCTGCTGGCACCCTCCCCCACCCTATAGACAATTTTGAATTCTCAGGCCTTGAGCAGCAGCTACAGAAAAAGGGGGCTGCAGGGATCCACCTCCCCAGGAAATGAGAGAGAGAGGGACATAATCTAAGGCTAACTCAGCTTTTGACCCACAAATTTGGTCTGCTGTGTCCCACAAGCCCTTCCAGGCCAGGTGGGGCTGCACCATTTTTGCCATAGAAGCTGGCAAGGGACTAAAGAGATCTGACCCTCTCAACCACCCTCCTTACTGACAAGAATTGGTTGTTGAGGATGCAGAGGGGAGTGGAATTATTTCCTACCCAGGAAAAGAGAGGAGAGTGCCAGCAAGTTTGGAGAACAACCTCTGAGAAAGTTTGATTTATGAGGCTCTTAGCCTCCAGGCAGGATCCTCTATCACATTGATCCTGTTGATGTTGCAGCAAACACACTCCGACCAAGCTTTGAACTGAGAGGGCTGTCGAAGAGCACCATCTGCTGGCCAGTCAAGGAAGTGTATGTGAGGAAATTAAATGAGAGACTTTTTCAGGCATTTACAGCCTCTCTCCCCAAGGCCCTTGGAAGCAGGTCTCCAACCCATTACTGGGTCCAGGGCCCAGATTTGAGCAACTAACAGGGACAATCCTAAAGACCCAGAACAGGTTTAACCAAGAATCAAAGAACAGCAATAACACACAGCTTCTTGCCACTAAATCCCTTTAAGAGAGAAATTGAGCATCACAGTAAACTCAGCATCATAATCAGATGCCTAGACATCAGCAAAAAATTACAATCCAAACTAAGAAAATGGAAGAAATGGCCCAAGCAAAGGAATATATCAATGCCCCAGATGAGACACAGGATTTGAGACAACTAATTAACAAGATACATACAAGTTTTCAAAATTAAATTAATGAGTTGAAAGACAATATAGCTAAAGAGATAAAAGACATCAGGAAGAAACTAAGCAAGCACAAAGAAGAATTTGAAAACCTAAATGGAAAAATAACAGCGCTCATGGGAATGAAAGGCACAATAGGGGAGATCAAAAACATGTTAGAGGTATACAACATCAGACTTGAAATGAGAGAAGAAAGAATAAGTGATACAGAAGACAGAAGAGCTGAAAGTGAAGAGAGAAAAGAACAGAGAGAGAGAAAAGACTGAGAAAAAATGAGCAGGGGCTCAGGGAGTTGAATTATAACATGAAACGCAATAACATACATGTCATGGGAGTTCCAGAAGAAGAATAGATTGGAAAAGGGGAATAAAAAGTATTTGAGGAAATAATGGCTGAAAATTTCCCAATGCTCATGAAAGAGATGAATTTACATATCCAAGAAGCACAGCCTACCCCAATCACAATAAATCTGAATAGACCTACTCTAAGACACTTACTATTCAGAATGTCAAACATCAAAGATAAAGAGAAATTTCTGAGAACAGCAAGGAAGAAGCAAACCATCACATACAAGGGATGCCCAGTAAGACTTAGTGCAGATTTTTCATCAGAAACCATGGAGATGAGAAGACAGTGTATGATACAATTAGGATACTGAGAGAGAAAAATTGCCGCTGAGAATTCTTTATCTGACAAAACTGTCCTTCAAATATGAAGAGTTTAAAATATTCATGAATAAACAGAAACTAAGAGAGTTTGTAAAAAGAATCTGCCTTTTCAGGAAATATTAAAGAAGCTTTACAGCCCAAAAGAAAAAGAGGAGAGAGGAGAGAGAGAAAAAAGGAGAGTGTAGAAGACAAGAATAGCAGAAAGGATAACCAAACAAGTAAAAAGACAGATGAAAATAAGATATGACATATGAAAACCAAAGAATAAAATAGTAGAGGTAAATAATGCATTTACAGTAATATGGAATGTGAATAGATTAAACTCCCCAATCAAAAGATATGGCTAAAAAAACACGAGCCATCCGTGTGCTGCCTACAAGATATTCACTTTAGACCCAGGGATACAAACCAGCTGAAAGTAAAAGGTTGGAAAAAGATACTCCACACAAACAATAACCAAAGAAGAGCAGGGGTAGCTATACTAATATCAGACAAAACAGACTTTAAATGCAAAAAAGTTATAAGAGATACAGAAGGCCATTATATATTAATACAAGGGACAATCCACCAGGAAGAAATAACAGTCATAAATATCTATGCACTTAACCAGAGTGCCCCAAAATATATGAGGCAAACTCTGGCAAAACTGAAGGGAGAAATAGACATCCCCACAATAATCGTTGGAGACTTCAACACACCACTCACATCATTAGAACAACTAGACAGAAGATCAACAAGGAAACAGAGAATTTGAGTAATATGTAAATGAACTAGGCCTAACAGACATGCACAGAACGTTGTACCCAAACTCAGTGGGTTATACATTCTTCTCAAGTGCTCATGAATCTTTCTCCAGGATAGACCACATGTTAGGTCACAAGGCAGGTCTTAATAAATATAAAAAGATTGAAATTACACAAAGCACTTTCTCACATCATAATGGAATGAAAGTGGAAATCAATAATAGTCAGAAATGGGGAAAATTCACATGCATGGAGGCTGAACAACACACTCCTAAACAATCAGTGGGTCAAAGAAGAAATTGCAAGTGAAATCAGTAAATATATCGAGATGAATGAAAAGGAGAACACAACTTTTCAAAACTAATGGAAGAACTTTTTATCATTGATGTGGAGGCAATGGCCACTGGAGGTTCTGAGGGGAGAGGGAAAAACAGGTGTAATGTGGGGGTATTTTCAGGACTTGGGAATTATCCTTAATGACATTGTGATGATAGATACAGGCCATTATATATCTTGTCATAACTTACAAAATTGTGTGGGAGAGAGTGTAAACTACAATGTAAACTATAATCCACACTTAGTGGGAATGCTTCAAAATGTGTTCATCAATTGTAACAAATG
>JAQZBX010082630.1:0-13497 GCA_029593785.1 Cabassous unicinctus | reverse complement strand
TGTCTACAACAGAACACCACCAAGTCCACTCTAGACCACAGCTCCTCCCCCCATCCTGAGGGGACTTGGAAGGTGATGTCCACTCCACCTCCAAGTGAGAGAGGGTTTATATTCCATGGATATAGTTGATAGGATTATCCTGCCTTCAGCTGCAGGTCCTCTCCATTCCCTGGGATGTCTGTTGCCCATTGTCGTCTCCCTGCCAGGTTACTTGGATGAGTCTATTGAGCTGTAGGTTAGGATTTGCAGCTCCAGTGAGATTCCCGGCACAGCTGGCACATAGGTGGGCCAGAGGATACAGTCTCTGGAAGTACACCTAAAAACTCCTGCATCACATTCTATATTTCTTTTAGCAATGTTTAGTAGTTTTTTGTGTATAAGACTTTTGCATCCTTATTTAAATTTATTCTAGATAATTGCTCCTTTTAG
Organism: Cabassous unicinctus; assembly: GCA_029593785.1. Classification (NCBI taxonomy): domain Eukaryota; kingdom Metazoa; phylum Chordata; class Mammalia; order Cingulata; family Chlamyphoridae; genus Cabassous; species Cabassous unicinctus. The sequence goes on along the minus strand of JAQZBX010082630.1, from coordinate 13,068 downwards.
TTGTTATTTAAATGGAATGTATTTCATTTCTTCTTCAGATTGGTCATTACTAGTGTATAGAACACTACTGAATTTTTTCGTGTTAATCTTGTACTATGCCAGTTTGCTGAATTCATTTATTATATTTAATAGCTTTCTTGCAGAATTTTCAGGGTTTTTCTCTATATAGGATCACATTATCTGTAACTAGGGAAAGTTTTGCTTTCATAGTTTGGATGATTTTATTTCTTTTTCTTACCTAACTGCGCTGGCTAGAACTTCCTGTACAATATTGAATAACATTCAATGTTGTCTTGTTTCTGATATCTTAGAAGGAAAGCTTTATGTCTTTCACCATTAGGTATGATGTTAGTTGTGGGTTTTCCTATATGCCCTTTATCATGGGGTGGATATTTCCTTCTATCCCTAGATTTCTAAGTGTTTTTTTTTTGTTGTTTTTTTTGGGGGAGAGATATTTTTATTACTTTTCACACATTTTTCTCATATCTGGAATTATTATCACAATCATGTATCATTCTGTAATAAAATATAGTTAATAAAAGGGTACAAAATACTGAAAAATAATTTTAATATATATCAATAACAATAAAAATTCCAGCAAATGTGACAACATTGCACTTGGAAAATTATTTTCTACATGCTTGTAGGATTATTAATGAGAGTAAAAATTAGAGACAATGTAAATGCCTCAATGGAAAAGTGGTCAAATAAATTCTTTTATTAAAAGATATGAATTACCACACCATTAACTCGGTCATAAAATATGAAAACTTTAATAACATGAGAAAGCTGCTTATAATAATTGTAAGTGAATATCTGATTCAAAATAATAAGGGATCCTGGATTTCTTCAAATGCCTTTTCTGCATCAATTGAGATGATCATGTGTTTTTTTTTCCTTTTCTTTCTATTAATGTGGTATATTACATTATTTGATTTACTTATGTTGAACCACCCTTGCATAACTGGGGTAAATCCCACTTGATCATGCTATGTAATTCTTTTACTGTGTTGTTGGATTTGGTTTGCAAATATTTTGTTGAGGATTTTTGCATCTACATTCATGAGATATTGTTCTGCAAGATTCTTTTCTTGTGGTATCTTTATCTGGCATTGTTAATAGGGTGATATTGAACTCATAGAGTGAGTTAGGAAGTGTTCCCTCCCCTTCAATGTTTTGGAAAAGTTTGAACAGGATTGGTGTTAATTCTTCTTGGGAAGTTTGGTAAAATTTACCTGTGAAGGCCTCTGGTCCTTATCTTTTCTTTCTTGAGAGGGTTTTGATTACTGATTCAATCTCTTTACTTATTATTGGCCTTTTGAGATCTTCTATTTCTTCTTTAGTTAGTGTAAGTAGTTTTTGTGCTTCTAGGGATGTGTCCATTTCATTTAGGTTATTTAATTTTTTGGTGTACAGTTATTTATAATATCCTCTTATAATCTTTTTTTTTCCTGTGGGGTTGGTAATAATTTCCCCCTTTTCATTTATGAGTTTAGTTATTGGCATGCTGTCTTTTTCTTTGACAGTCTAGGTAAATGCTTGTTGATTTTATTGATCTTTTTGAGAACCCAACATTTGGTTTTCTTGATTCCCTCTATTGTTTTTTATTCTCTACTTCATTCATCTCCATTTTAATCTATTTTATTTCCTTCTTTCTGCTTGTTTTGGGTTTTTCTTGTTCTTCCTTTGTCAGACTTCCCAGTTATAAAATGAGTTTTCTGATTTTAGAAATTTTCTTCTTTTTTAAATATCAGTGTTTAGAGATATAAATTTCCCTCTCAGCACTGCCTTTGCTTAATCCCATACATTTTGGAATGTTGTGTTTCATTTTCATTCACCTCAAAATATTTCCCCATTTCCCTTGTGACTTTGTCTTTGACCTACTGGTTGTTTAAGAATGTGCTTAAGTTCCACATATTTGTGAATTTTCCAGTTTTCCCTCTGTTTTTGATTTCTCAATTCATTCTATTGTAGTTGGAGAAGAGACATTGTATGATTTCAATATTTTTCAATTTATTGAAACTTGTTTTCTGGTCTATGCTGGAGAATGACCTATGTGCACTAGAAAAGAATGTATAGTCTTTTGCTGCTAGGTGAAATGTTGTCTATATTTTTGTTAGGTCAATTTAGTTTATAGTTTCATTCAAGTCTTCTATATCCTTACTGACTTTGTATCTAGATGTTTTATTGAAGTTTCTTACTATTAACGTAGTGCTGTCTATTTCTCCCTTCAAATCTGTCAATATTTGTTTCATATATTTATTTCATATATTTGGGGCTCTGCCATTAGTTGCCTCTAGGACATCTTTTAGTACTGGCATGCCCTGTGATTAAGGTCAATGGAAAATTGCAGCAACCCAATCCAAGCAGGACTAACAATGGCCCAGAATCTTCAGGAATGAGAGTTTGGGTCATCCCACCAGGCAAAGAACCATAGCCAGCTGAGGTGCTTGTTGAGGGTAACAGGAACATGGAATGGGTAGTGGATGAAGGTAGTGGTAAATACGTACTTTGACCACATGACCAGTTACAGAAACAAGAACTTTAATGGCCATGAATATTTCTTCCTTGTTTTGTTATGAGTATGATTGTACATGTACATAAAATGGATACCTTTGTTTTTTTCCCTAACCTTTTCTCTTATCATATGACAAATTGTACTAGTTTCATGTCATAATATTTAAGGATGTCAAGTTTAAGAGTGAATATTCCTCAAGGATTTGCACCTTATTCTGTAGGGAATTAATGCATTTCCAGTTGTATGCAGAACAGTTGAATATTTTTAGGCAGAAATATATATATGCATGTCTGTTATTGTTTTTATTTAGAGACTAAGTATGGTTTAAGGTGATGTGTATGGTTACCAAGTTGACAGGGGGTGGACTGTGATGGTTAAGCTAATGTGTCAACTTGGCCAGGTAATTGTGCCCAGTAGTTTGGTCAAACAAGCACTGGGTTCATTGTAATACAAGGACATTTATGGACTTTAGCCACCAGTGAGTTCATTGCATAGATGGCTGATTACATCTACTATCAACCAAGCAGATTGTCATCAGCAATGAGTGATGTTTTATCCAATCAGTTGAATGCCTTAAAAGGGGAAGTGATTTCAGCATTCAGGGAGAATTTTCCAGATTTGACTTTGGACAGCCAATGTCTCCTTGGAACTTATCAAGGACCTTCATTGGAGCCCCTGGTTTGCAGCCATCTTGTGGAATTTGGACTTGTGCATCCTCATGGTCATGTGAGATAATTTTATAAAATCTTATACTGTTTACAGGTATCTCCTGTTGATTGTTTTCCTAGAGAAACTTTACTAATACAATTACCTTTACAGGAGGTCTTTATTTCTTTATGCCACTTTGATCCACTGTCTAGTGTCCATTTCTTTATCTGAAGAATGCCCTTAACTTTTGTTTTTGGGCAGGTTCTGTGGTGACAAATTCCTTCCACTTTTGTTTATCCAGGAATGTCTTAATATCTCCCTCATTTTTGAAAGAGAGTCACATTGGATATAAAATTATTGGTTTGCAGTTGTTTTCTGTAAACATTGTAAATATTTCACACCACTGCCATCTTGCCTCCATTGTTTCTGATGAGAAACTGACATTTATTCTTATTGGGACTCCCTTGTACATGACATATTCCTTTTTTCTTGCAGCTTTCAAACTCTGTCCTTGCCCTTGGCATTTGACAGTTGACAACTATACTCTTGGAAGTGGTTCTCTTTTAGTTCATCTTGTTTGAGCTTCATAGGGATTCTTGAATGTGTATCTTTCATTCAATTTAGGAATTTTTCTGCCACTATTTCTTTGAATCTCCTTCTGCCATTTTCTTTCTTTCTTCTCATTTTGGAGCTCCCATGATGCATATATTGACATGCTCAATGGTGTCCCACAGGTCTCTTGGTCTCTGTTCATTTTTTTTTTTCCTTTCTTTTCCTTTCTTCTGTCTGAATCATTTCAATTGTTTAGCTTTTGAGTTCATTGTTTCTTACTTTTACCAGCCCCAATCTGCTGCTGAAACCCTCTAGAAAATTTTCCGTTTCAGATATTGTGGTGTTCAACTCTAATATTTCTGTTTGGTTTCTTTTTGAAATTTCTCTCTCTTTAATGAAATTCTCTTATTACTCATTCATTGCTTTTCTGATATCCTTTAGTTCTTTCTCTGTGTTTTCCTTCATCTTCTTGAGCATATTGAGTATCACTTTTTAAAAAATTTTTTGAAAGTATGTCCAAACTCTGGTCTCCTTAGCCTGCTCCTTTAAATAAGCTATCATTTACTATTTCTTTATTTGTCTTATAATCTTTGGTTTCGCACTGTACTTTAATATGTTAAAATGTTAACTCCAGCATATAAGTCCTAGCTGTCTGTTCCTTAAGTTTGTATCCAACTAGTTATATGGCAGAGATTTCCTTGAATGACAGGAGCTAACAAAAACAAGCACACCAAATTAAAAATTCAGCTTTTACAGTCTTTGCCTAATGGCTCTGTGTTAGCCTGTGCTCTCTTTCAGAATTTATCCCTCCTATGAAAAAGATAAGCCCAAATCAAATGCAAATACCAGGTCTTCTAAATCTTTTTTGAGCCTTCATCTTTTCTTGGGCTTGTATTTGCTCATGGCCTTAGGAATTCCCCCTTTTTACAGGAAATTGAATTCCCCTTCTTCTCCCTAGTAAACAGTCTTTCTCTCTCTCCCTGGTGTTGCATTGTGTGACTTAAAGCAATGATCCTTTGCTCCAGGCTCAATTGTGCCTTGCACTGCTTTAGCTGTTCCCAAGCTGCTTCTGCTCTCAGGGCAAGTTCTGGGAGGGTTCAGTCCTTCAGGCTTCCATCTGATAGATTGGCACCAACATACAGCTACTGTAGTGTGTGCATAGGGATTAGTCTGTTCCCTCTACAATGGGCCAGGTACCCACAATGGGGGCACAGGCTGGCTCCTCATCACATCAGGAAGGTGATGGGGGAGGGTCAGCAAGGGTGCCATGAGATTTTCCTACTGTTTTTTTCTCTTTTTTTTTTTTGAAGTTGTGCATTCTTGATTTGACACTTGCCCAGTTAATGCAACCATTTAACTGTTTTTCAGCATTTTGAGGAATGTGCTTCTGACAATTTTTGCTAGTTGTTCAAAGTTTTGTGGTGGATTGGCATCCTGAAGCATCTTAATATGTCATCTTTTTTGACCAGAAGGGCCAGTGGCTGTTCATGATCATTAGCTGGGCTTTTAAATTCTCTTTGAGTTTCATGGAAGCTAAGGCAAGTATGGAATAATTTTTTTTTCAGTTCTTAATGATATCAGGGGTGAAGAAAGAAAGGATGAAACTATTATATTAAATAGATGCAATATCCTGAATTTTACAGGGACAAAAGAGAAGTTCAGCATGCAGGTGATATGCAATTCATCATTTTCTGACACTCAGGAATTTGAGCTAAAAAATATGGAGAAAGAATCCAGAATTGGTGGGGCAGCTGAATCTGAAAGGCCAGTGCAGCCAAGAGAGGACCTACAAAGAGAATCACTAGTGAGTGGATACCAGGATAGAAGTGCAGCCTGAAACAGAGACACCACAGGGCCAGGAACAGATTGACGTTTTGTGATACCTGAAGCTTATCAATTTTGGAGGTTGCTTTAAGAATATAAAAATATCTATTGCAAAAAAAACCCACAACATATAATCATATGAACACATTGTTGGTGATCTTCCCTAAACTTTAAAAGGGCTCATGCCAGTGAAAGGTACTATAAATTGTGCCTTTCACTTTACAGTAAAGATTACTGTGCATTTGAGGGTGGGAAGTGTGGAGAAAAAGAGAGCGAGAATAAGAGAGAGACGGTGAGGGTGAGAAAGTAACCATTCAGTCCAGAACCATCCTGTTTTTGGAGGATTTCTAAGTTAAGTATAAGTTCTGGTTCAGATATTCCCTTAGGATAAATCCTTCTATTCATAAAATGACCAAATTATTTTTGTTTTGTTTTGCTAACAAAAGTACTTCACTAATGCAGTTGTCCTGTTTGAAGACTTCTGTGTGGGAGGCATCACACGAACACTTTTACAGCATAATGGTTCAGAAAGTACTTTTGGAGTCAAAATGCTTATTTTGATATTGGACCATGTCACCTATGAACTTTGTATATTGCTAATCTCTTTGTGTCTTTGTTTCTTTAAAGTGGGAATAACATTAATAACCTGCCTTATAGGGTTTTATGAAGAATAATGGGTTAATATATCACAAGAACTTGCAGCGGTTCTGTCCCACAAGAGGTCCACCTTCCATGTTGCTAATATCATGTGACAGTCCTAGGCAAATGGGAAGGATAGATGGGAAACAAAAATCACCTTACAGGGAGTGAAAAGTTAGATTAGCAGCTATGATGACTCACATACCTTCAAGAGTGCATTAGGCCAAGTTTGAGAAGGAATTCAGGCAAAAATGAATAAATTGTGTTCTTGCAACTCTGTTCAGACCAATTCCAGGCAGCCTGAAAAATACCACATTTGAAGAATACTCAATCAATGAGCTCTTCATTTTAAAATGCAGGGGATGAATGATTGGTCATCTTCAGTGATAATGGTTTGGTGGATTTCCCATTATTGTAGCAATTGTTTGATGATGGTCATTTCTGAATCATAATAGACAGCAAAAATGCTAGTAGCTATTACGCACATTGCTTTACTGGATGGTGTTGGCATTTTTACTTTTATGAATAGTTCTTCAGGCTTAGCTTGGAAAAGGAGACAATAGACTATATAATCTCAATTTCTACACTTATAACATATGATTAACAGAATCCAGAGTTGTAATATTAAGTAATTCAGAGTTGACTACTGGATATTATGGTTGTTATCAGTTTATTGATTGCTTATGAAATTGAAATTTTGCAAGCACTAAGATAACACAGTCAAGAAATGATAGGGGATATTAATGTTTCCTTGCATTGGGATTCTTGACAGCCCAGGTATACTGAGGAAGGATTTAACTTAATAGACACTTGGCCCCACTTGTGGCTAAAAGAATAGTACATTTTCCTTTATAATGCAGCTATTTTGAAAACACTTCTGAATAAGAAAATTATATATCAGAACACATTACTCTGAATGGAAACATATTCAGTTTACCTAAATAATTTTTCTTCAGGTCTGTCTTTTTGCTTGGTTACCTCTCATTTGTTTCATTTGCTGCTTTCACTTATTTTCAGATTCTAGTTGCCTGGTGTTTGAAAGACTTAGTTGAATATTTCCTTAATCATTTTCCTTTCGATTTGGAAGGTGAAATAATAAAGGCATGGTGTTCTCCTCTACACCTCCTTTCTTCTTTCATCTGCTGCTTAGCTTGCCCTATGCTCAAGTCATGGAGAAAGCCACTTAAGGTTTGGCTTCCAACTGGTAAAAGCTTGTTGTCTTGTGAACTAGAAAAAGACTTCCCTCTATTTGTTTAATATCTGTTTATTTATAGAATTAAGCTAATAAGAAAAAAATCCAATATGAGAGATTGGTATTTTCATCCTCTTTTAGCATAATATAATTGAATATAGTTTGAATACTTAATAATTTTTAAAAAATTTCTGTGATTGGCAGTGTGAGTAGTACATGGAATATGGGTGTTGGAGTTAGGCAGACCTGAGTTTTAATGCTGAGCCCACTTCATGCTAACTCTCTAGGTTATTCCACTGTACCAAGCCTAAGTTTCCTCATCTGAAAAATGAGAGCTTAAGAGTGCAGTGCTCTCATCTGGGATTGCCTGCATTCATATCTCAACTTTGTCACTTAACCAAGCAATCTTCGGCAAGGTACTTAGCTTTCCTGTGGCTCAGTTTTTCAGTTGTAAAAATGAGATAATAATAAAAGTATCTAATAGAGTTGTGAAAATTAAATGACTAAATCACAATAAAGCACCTAAAATAGCCACCTGGGATCTAGTAAGCTCTCAATAAATGTTAGCTATTATTAATCACAGGACTAATGTGAGGGTTAAATGACAAAATTTACATGAAATGCCTGTAGGTATTCAACAACCACCCGTTTTCTCTTTTTTATATTATTTCTTTCTTCTTTTTCTTTTTTATAATTATTTTTTTAATGCAGACCCTTTCTAGCCTCATTTCTAGATCATAAGTTACTAACATTTCCATTTCAGTCTGTACCATGTTTGTAATTATTGTAATGTTAATATGTTATGTTAGTATGTTAACATTCTTACTATGATATTCTAAAGTTGGATGGTTTCGTTTGTTGAAAAGTAAATTTTTCTTTTAGTGTCCACTAAATAGGAAATACTGTGCTGGGCCATAAAACGTCCTAAGCAGTCTGTGCCCTCAGAGCTTTCACACTATCTGGGGAGTTCCCTGACTGAAGGGCATTGACTTACCATTTGATGAGCAGCAAGACCCAGATAGAGAAAGAAGCTAAAGAATAAAGAATTGGCATAAAAAAGGGCAAGGGGAAATATTTTCAGAGAGGTGAAAATGTTAGATGGCAAATATGCGTCTGCCGCCCCTCTCTGCAGCCTGTGACAGTCATTGCTGGAGCCAGATACAGCCTTATAACCCTTTTCAACCCAAATCTCCATGAACCTGCGATAATTACTTGGCTTTTCAAGTTGCCACTCATGTGTTAGTTGGAGATAAAATGCAGTGATCAGATTTGCTTATCTGGATCTGACAAATGCAACCTTTTGGAAATACAATTAGCTCTTTAAGTATCCTTTGCCCTTTCTGAACATGGAATCATCCTTGTGTTTATAATTTCAAATTCCAATAATGGTCTTTTTGAACCAGAAGTTTATTTTCCTAAGGAAAAATTTAAAGGTTTTGTCTATGTACAAAGAAATGTCTTTGGCAAATGATATTTAAAATGGTAATTACCTCACCACTCCTATATGTTCCTTTGATATAAAAAGTTGTCAAACTGTCCAATTATTGTGAGAAATTTTTAAAAAATCCCTTATGCTGCCTTATGCTGAAACTAATTTTCAGTCAATTGTATGGGTCTATCTCTACTTTTTTGCCCACTAGAGTCTTATTAATGACCACACATAATGGGGCCCATAAAATTGTGGTACACATCATCTGGAAATAAATTACTTTACCACTGGCTTTAGAAAATTGTATGCTTCAAAAACTTGGATTGGATAGCCTTAGCAGCCTACATGAGGAGATTTATTTCTTCATTATAATGCATCCCCTCTTTTTGCCAGTGTCTAGTGGGACAAAAGATACATACAGCAACTGATGAACTGTGTTTCTTAAATTTTTGTTTTATTGTTATCTTTTTCCTAAGAATTCTTTCTAGCTTTAATGTATCTACTTAATCAGTGTTCCATAGGCAACATGAAAAAAGAACAGATTGCTCTATTTACCACCCAGAACACACAAGTCATCCACAGTTCTAGGAATGCGTTGTCTTAGATGGCTTGTTTATCACTTGCTTTAATATTTGGTGAGAATTTAGCCTGTGGTGGCCAGAAGATGAGGACAGAGACTCTAACCCAAATACGGAAGCAGACATAAAGGTGAACTGAGATACAAAAATGTCATAGGAGAGACATATTTCATGCAAGTTTCAAAGAGTTGAACAACTCATTCTCAAGGTAAGTTTCACCTGTGCTCTGCAATCAGAAGAGCTTCCTGTCCTTGCACATTTCTAACAGTCACTAAAGATGGTCTTTGGTTCCAAAGCTTCAATTTCAGAAAGTCTGAGTTAAATTATGCTTTAGGTTTGTCCTAATTCCACCATCCACCCCACCACTACAACCCCAAGCAATTCAGAAAACAAAGTCTATTATTTTTCACATGAGAAACTTGAGATTCATGACTAAACCAAAAAGGTTAATCCAACTTTCACATGCTATACCCAACCACCTTTGGGACCCTCCATGTACCTTTCTCTCTCCTGCTTTTGCACATTCCATATCCTTGATCTACAATTCAGTTTCCTCTTTGTTTACTTGGCAAACTCCTGCTCATCTTTCAAGACAGTACATGGAACCTCCTTTAAGAAGCCTTTCTTGGACTTTTGTTCATACCCCTTGTATAAGTAAACTCAATAGCTTTGGCTCCTGTAGCACCTCACACATAATAAATTGGAGCATTTATCAGACTACATTGTTTTAGAATTTTAAAGGTCTATCTCCCTCACCAGGATGCTAAGTCACCTTTGTAACCCCATGACTAAGTGATGTTTAGCACACAGTTCTTGCTAAATAAAGTTTAGTGGAGATTGTATATATACATCAACTCTGTATTAAAATGCAAGTGCTTTTCTAGAGATGTAAGTGAGTCAGTGTTATGAGTTTTTCATGGTTAACTCTTGTACAGGTGTGTACCACAATTGTTGATAAACTTGCCTTGGGAAACAACAGTCATTCTTCTTCATTCTTGTAATATCTTCTCTGTAATTCTTCCTTCTTTTCTTAGCATGGCATTTCTAGCAACAACAATGGCATAATGCAGACACCCTGGCTACAGGCAGGTGTGGTTGGTAATGGATGGAATTGGATTTGGAGCTGTCTCAAAGATTTACTTTGGACCCTCTCTGATGTTCCAAACTTTTGGTTTTGGCAAGCCTGTCATTTGCCAGTTGTCAAATGGGTTGAGTCATTAGTCTGGCCTTGTCATCTGGGAACCTCCAAATGATTGATATGGCTCTGCTGTGCTTCCCAATGGGATAATTAAGTACCCACTCAGCTCTATCTACCTGCTTTATAAAAAGTAAAATAAAATAAAAACATTTATGCCATTCCTTTTCCTAATTGTGAAAGCAGTAAGCTGAGGAAATATATTTGAATAAGCTGTTTACTCTTATTCTATTACTTTTGTCTTTTAGTCCCTAAAAGACAAAATCCATGTTTGCAAAATCAAACCTTGCAATTCTTGTGTCAGGCTAAGAAAATAATCTCCTCCATTTGTCCATTTTGTAGAGTGATTTTGTGTGTATTTTCCTCTTCTTCACAACAACCTTGAGGGGTAGAAAGGGCAAGTTTTATTATTTTCATTTTACAGATACATATTCTGAAACTCAGAATTTAATTTAAGATCATACTCAATTTTTGTATTATATTAATCCCTTACTATACCATGTGATCAGACATCCTACTGTACAACAAGGATGTCTGAATATTGCTTCTACCTGGGTGTTAGTCTCCCATCTAGGGTCTATTTTTGAAGCATATATGTTTTGACAAACTTGTTTACCAAGCTACTGGGATCCCTTCAAGAAACTGACGGGGAAGGAGAGCAGTCAAGTTGGGTCATCCCATCCCAGAGTAGAGAGCTTGTCTCCAAGGTGGAGTGACCAACAGTCCAAATTGCAGGGTCTGAAGGAAAGTGATAACTCAATCCCAAAATTGATGAGAAATATGTGAGATGCTCCCCACTTGCCTACACAAATGGTTCCTTTCAAAGACAAGGTGCTTCTTGTCTCCAATATAATGTAGCTCTTGGATACTAGCCAGTCAGCAAAACAGAAACTCTTATTTGGCAAGGTGAACCCAGCCGTACTTCCTGGTGTGTTGAATCAATAGGAAATGACTCTGGAAAAACAGCAACAAGAGCAACAAATGGCTTTGAACTTTTTCGTACAAACACTGTATAAAGTGAACTGCTACAAGTTACCCATGTGGTATCCCTTTTCAGATGATAACATATGACTTTCAACTTTTGCACAATATATACTATATGACCTTCATCCTTTTGACTTCATTGAACCAAAATTCTTCCTAGAGCTGAAAGGTTGTCCCTGCAAGAGTCTTAGTTTTCTTAATTCTTGCAGAATCAGGTCCTGAGTCCCTATGATATCGTCAGCATCTTAGCTCTCATCCCTATCATTATCTCTTCTCAATTCCTCCCCAGCCACCACCCCCCTCTTTGCTTTCTCTTTTGAATATCAAGATAGATCTCAAAAAGTCAATACCTTATAATTCCTCATTCATATGTGCAGGCAGGCTGTCAGGGAGGAGGAGGAGTGGGTGGGGATGCAGGGAGGATGGATGACTGATTGGAAGTGGGTGGGGATGCAGGGAGGATGGATGACTGAACAGATGCAGGAGCAGCAGGTTTGGGGACAGTAGGGAGGGGAGCTGGAAGGAGGATGTGTGGGAACTGCAGCATTATTCTGTGGAAATCGGTGGTAGGTAGGTAGAAGTGGTCAGTTTATTGTTGGTGGTGGTTTCCTTTTCTGTTTGTTTGACAATTTCAGTTTTGAGGTGGCAATATTTTGATTTTGTGACTCTTTCAGAATTGGGAAAGCACTTTGAATATGAAAAACTCTTAGCAATATGCTTGAATTGGCTCTCACGTACATGCAAACTGATGTGTCTAAGAACAAGCTTTCTTCTTGTTTTCTGTTGCTTAGATACAAAACTAGAAAAGACCCATAAGGCACAGGCAAACTTCTGATGGGACCTGTTCCATTTTAGATTATAAAGGTTAAGTTGTCAAGCAAACTAAGTAGAACAAACCAAGACTTAGATGCACACACGCTCTCTCCTTTTCTTGTCCCCCTTTTCTATCCACTTAATGAATATGAGTAATTTTAAACTTACTCTAAATTCAGCTAAAAAGAATGACAAGAGAGTGTCTCACCAGTCAAGATCCACTCATATTTCCTCAATTTTGATGATGATGCTGCTGACAGGGAATATTCATTGAACACTTAACTATCTGCCAGGCATTAAGGCCAATATATTACATATACTTATTACATACATTATTTTGCTTATTACTTTCAATACTTCTAGGGGATAACACTTACTCCTAATTTAAAGATGAGGTAAATGAGGATGAGAAACACTGCCCTTCTTAATGGCATTCACCAATTTAGCTAGGATTGAACACTGGTCTGTTATTTCAAAGCTCCTAATTTTGCTCACTCTATACTTTATATTATACACAGGTGTTTTTCTTTGCCTGAGAAGTGTCACCATCAGAAAAACAATGTTACACAAACAGAAAGGGGGGTTACAGATGCATGGTGCAGCTTTATCCAGAGTGTGAGTTTTGATTGCTGAAAGTGTGCAAAGTCGGTCTAGAGGTGAGGCTGAGGTCCATTCCTACACGGGTCTCAGGGAAGT
>JAQZBX010082629.1:0-13497 GCA_029593785.1 Cabassous unicinctus | reverse complement strand
ACCTGGGTTGCTTCCAACTTTTGGCAATGGTGAATAATGTTGCTATGAACATCGGTGTGCAGATGTCTGTTCTTGTCACTGTTCTCAGTTCTTCTGGGTATATACCCAGTAGTGGTATTGCAGGGTCACGTGGCAATTCTATATTCAACTTCTTTAGGAACTGCCAAACAGTCCTCCATAGTGGTTGTACCATTTTGCAGTCCCACCAACAGTGAAGAAGTGTTCCTATCTCTCCACATCCTCTCCAACACTTGTAGTTCTCTGTCTTTTTGATAGTGGCCATTCTGATAGGTGTAAAATGATATCTCATTGTAGTTTTGATTTGCATTTCCCTAATTATGAGTGATGTTGAGCATTTCTTCATGTGTTTTTTTGCCATTTGTATTTCTTCTTTGGAGAAATGTCTATTCAAGTCTTTTGCCCATTTTTTAATTGGGTCATTTGTCTTTTTATTGTTGAGTTGTAACATCTCTTTATATATCCTGGATATTAAACCCTTATCAGATGTGTGATTTCCAAATATTTTTTTCCCATTGAGTTGGCTGCCGTTTCACCCTTCTGACAAAGTCCTGTGAGGTGCAAAAGTGTTTAATTTTGAGGAGGTCCCATTTATCTATTTTTTCTTTTGTTGCACATGCTTCAGGTGTAAGATCCAAGAAACCACCACCTACGACAAGGTCTTGAAGATGTTTCCCTACTTCCTCATTTTTTATGGTTCATGACCTTTTGCTATTGATGGCATGTTTAATGCATGCTACTAGTCATGTGCCATTCTTTATGGTTCCTAATACCCATCTAGGACTTCTTCCAAGACCACTCTCACTCTGACTGATCCCCTTTTCTGACCTTCTATATTGTTATTGCCTATACACATTTGGTCAGTTGATTATATTCCTTCTTCATTTTTTATGCTTGTTTTTTAAATTGTTTAATATGTGTAAATTTCCCTTACCAACAAGCTTCTTGAGGTCTGTATTGCTATTGTATCCTTTAGCATCATTGTAAATAATCCAGTAAATTCATATAATATCTATATTTTAAATATGAAAGAAATTTCTGTTTTGATTTTAATCAAGTTATAATCAACTGCTAAGAAACTAGTTATTTTTATATATTTCACAATGTGTAAAATAATATGTATATATATTTGATTTTCACAGGGCAGACTCAAAAAATGAATCTTTTCCAGTCAATAACAAGTGCCTTGGATAACTCATTGGCCAAAGATCCTACTGCAGGTAAACTTCATTTGTGCCTTACTGTGGTAACTGTGTTAATTCAGAATAGAAGATTTGCTTGAAATATTTGTCTGGAACTCAATGGTTGACATTATTTGTATCTAAGACTTTTGAAAGACCTAATCAAATGATTAAGGCTAAATAATCAAATTGCAGTATTAACACTTTTTTAAAATTAATTAATTTATTTTTTACCACTTTTCTTAGTTTCCTAGGGCTACCATAACAAAGCACCATAACCTGGGTGGCTTAAAATAAATTTATTGTCTTACATTTCAGGAGGCTAGAAGTCCAAATTCAAGGTATCAGCAGGGTCATGCTTTTTCTGAAATCTGTAGGGTTCTGGTGGTAGCTTCCTGGCTTTCTTTGGCTTGTGGCATAATTCACTATCTTCTCTGTCTGTGTCCAAATTTCCTCTCCTTATAAAGATACCAGTCATAATGGATTAGGGTTCACCCTAATTTAGTTTGGCCTCATCTTAACTGATAACATCTTCAAAAATTCTATTTCCAAATAGGATCATGTTCATGAGACTGGGGTTTAGAACTTGAATATATCTTTTTGAGGGACACAGTTCAATCCATAACTCTATTCATTACTAATTAGTTTTCATGTATATCTAACATCATCAGGTTAACTTTCTCCCATAATATGTGTGGCCCTGATATTATATTAATACTTTCTGCATTAATAGCAACTGTGCACTCCTATTTCTCTAGCATATGGGAAAAACTGAAAATACCACTGTGTTCAGATTTCTTTCTATAAAATGAGGGTTTGACTCCATATTTTCCCTTGGGATAAATTTTGATTTAACTTGAAAGATTTTTTGGAAACCCCTTTAATAATGTTTGTGAAGTAAAGTAGTCCTTACTTTTGTAAATTAAATTATTGAAGAAAAAAAAAAGATTGTCCTTCTGCTGTGCTGTATGTTTTCTAAATTTGATTGGTTTTACTTTATCTTTTATTTTTTTTTCAAACTACCACACCTTGGACTTCCTCTTGAAAATCTATAGTTTTAAGGTCAGATGAAAAAAACAGCTTAATTTTTAGGAGGAAATGTAAGCTGTACTTGAATAAATGATGAGTAGATCTTCCCTTTTGAAAATTCCTACTGATTAGTGGCTTGGATTTTGGTTTTCTTTAATATTTTGTTATGATGTGGGAAAAATGTCCTTCTGGCATTCATCTGCCAAATAAAAATATTTTTTTTGAAAAATATTTTTTTATCCATATCTGTGGAGCCTGACTAGATTTCACTTTGCATACCTAGGCTATTTGAGAAAAATATATTCCATGTCCAGCTGTTTTTATGTCATTAATATATTTTATCAATGGTAATTCCTTAAGCAATCTTGTGGTTATAGATTTTTAAAAGGTGACAGTTGTGAATATATCTCAGCAGAAATTTAATTTCAGATAGAAAAATTAATGTTTTTACATTTTGAATTTGCTTTGAAGTAAGTGTACATTGTGGTAACACAATCAAATATACTCATTAATAGAACAGTGGTTGATATGTATAATTCTTAACTTATATATACCCCCTGAAATTATTCTAAATGAGTTGCATATTGCTAATTAATTACTTAAATTATACTTGATTAGATCTCATGAGAATGTTAGATCAAGTTTAGTCTTCTCATTTGTAAAAAGAAGTTATTTTCTTGAGGTCCACAAAGCTGGTTAGTTGCATTCATGGGACTAGAATTGAGCTCTATGAATACCCACTATTTTATTTTTATTCCTTAATTACCATAAAGCTCCTTTTAGTTTCACTTATACCATTCTTTGCCTTGCTCACAATGTTCTGGCTATACTTGCCTCCTCTTTGTTTCACACAATCTAAGTTACTGCCCTACTTGTGACTTTTCCCTTGGCCTGGAGTCCTCTTCCTTTAGATCTTCAGATGCCTTTTTCTATACAGAAATTTTTTATTTTATATATAAGAAAAACCAGAGGCCTGGAACTCAGGAACCTGTAGTTGAATTACAGTTATGCCATTAACTTTGTGACTTGGCAAGCCACTTTCCTTCTTCTCTGGTCATATGTTCTTCATGGGTAAGACAAGCTAAGATTTTAGTCTTCAGTGGACCTTTTCAACCAGGGGTGATTTTGCATCTTTTGTGCTCTTCCCCAGGGAACATTAGACCACGTGTAGAGACACTTCTGATTGTCACAACTTGGGGGGAAGGGGTGTTGCAGCTAGTGGGTAGAGACTAGGGATGCTGTTGAATAATATCCTAAATTCACAAGACCATTCCCCCAACAAAGAATTATTCAGTCCAAAGTGCTAATAATGCCAAGGTTGAGAAACCTTGATCTATGGTCCATTTCTGTTCTATGATTTAAAACATAAACTTTTAAAGTTACTTATTTCTCAATGTTAGCATTATTTAGGGATTATTAAATAAAAAACTTAAACATTATTTTTCAGTAATATTTGGTGAAGATGTTGCCTTTGGTGGAGTCTTTAGATGCACTGTTGGTTTGCGAGACAAATATGGTGAGTTATTATCTTTATATATAAACCTTATTTTACAGAACTCTTATTTAAAGATCTTATAAAGTACAGAATATACCTGTTAAATTGTTAGTCATGTCCTTATTATGTAAATGGCTCCCTTTTCCTTTCTATAGCCACTCTTTGACCTAGATTTCTCCAAATGAGTTCTAGGTCTAGTATCCCTCTGATATAGCCCACATTACACATATTATAGATTCCAAAATAATCTTTGCCGAATGTATTATTTATCATGTCATACATCTGTCCAAGGACCTTAGGTGTCTTATTATTGCCTGTCTTGGCCAATTTCACTTCTCTTGCTTGCAATTCAAGATTCTGCCCATTGGTCTCTGTTAAAAGAACTCATCTTTTATTGCCCTTCTATATGTTTCATTCAAGCTAATCTTGGTTTTATGCCTGGCATATAATTGATTCCTTTCTATTGGTTTTATTCATTTTATTTGACTCAGACTTAAAACAGTCAGAATGCATTTTGGCCCATCCTAGCATTTACATTCCTCTGACATGCTGCATATGGAATGCATTCTGAACCCTGATTATTAGGAATGCCTTTGAGGTCTTTTGACATTTTATTTCTTCTCTCAGTTTTATCTAATCTGGAAGTCATCAAAGCAGTTACCTTTAGGAGAAGGAGGAGTTGATATCTTCTTTCTTTGCCACTGCCCTGCCAAGCTTTGCAGTCAGGATGAGGAATGAGGGTCTCTAAGGTTTTGTTTTATTGTTGTTGCTTCTTTTCCTTTCTTGCTCTTCTCTGAGGTTGTGTTATACTTGAATTCATGAAGCATAGCATGTCCTATCTCACTTACCAAGATCTCCTTGCTAGTTTTTCTCTTCCATTTATAGCAGGTTTAGTTTCTGGGATCTATTTCCTCTGCTTTCCTCTAGCTGTCTATTTGTAATAGCTGTTTAGAGATTGAGTTAGCTGGGCAAAAGATTGTCTTTCCTGCTCATTCTGACTCCTTACTAAAATTTTATACCTTGAAAACACACACACACACACACACACACACACACCTTTACAAATTTGATTTCAGCAGTTATGTGTATATATTGTAGAAAATCTGCAAAATACAGAAAAGCATAAAGAAGAAAATACTCATAATTCTGGAGATAACCACTGTATGTATCTTGGTATATATATTTCTAGACCTTGTTTGAGTGTATTTGTGTATATCGACTGATATTTAAACATAAACTATGCTTTTACAACTCAGTCTTTTCTATGTCTGGCACAGTTATGCTCCTGAGTAAGTTGTAGCCTTCACTATTCCCTCTGTCCAGGCCCAACCTGGTAGGATATCATGTGCTTATTTAAGCTGACGAGTCTTCTCTTGATTGTCCATGACCAGGTTCTTATGTGGCATGCCTCTTACTGTACCCATTCTGTCTTGGATGTTTCTTCTGTGTCATTTGCCACTCACACAATGGTGACTTTCAAATTTCTATCTCTAGTCTAATCTTTTGTCCTGAGCCTCAGATCCATATATTCAATATCCCACTGCACATCTTCACCTCGAGGTCCCATGGTCATTTCAAACCCAACATTACCAAAGCTCTATTCACACTTGGCAAATCTTTGTTTCCTGCTGGATTTCCTCTCTCAGTGTATACACCACCATCCATTCAGTTACCTAAGTCAGAAACCTAAGGCAGATCCTAGTGTCTTCCTTCTTTCTGCTTCCTCACATCCAGTCAAGTTCTGTGAGTTTTATCTTCATAGTTTGTCTTTAATCTGACCCCTTTTTTCCCATTTTCACTGCCCTTCAAATCCTTAATCATCTCTGCCTGGACAATTTAATTGCTTTTCTTAGTAGTCATCCTTCCTCTAATCTCATCCTCCCTCTCTAGGCCATTCCCTCCCTTGTTGCCATTGTGGTTATTCTAAAATGCACATTTCTTGGCACTGTAAGGGAGATTTCTTTAAGATGTTACTTCAGTTAAGGTGTTGCCCAGCTGAATCAAATTGGGCTTTAATCTAGATTACTGAAGTCTTTTATAAGCAGAGTGAAAATCAGATGGAGAGGGAAGCCACAAAGAGCAGCCAGAAGAAGCTAGATGTCAGTGGAATCCAGAAGATGCCACCCATATGCATTGTCATATGACGGAAAAGCCAATGACCAAGGATTTCCTATAGCCAGCCCCAGAATGCCATAGCTTCAGGAAGAAAGCATTGCTTTACTGACACCTAGATCTTGAATGCTTTGTGAACCAATAAATTTCTGTTGTTTAAGCCAACCCATTGTATGGTATTTGTTTTAGCAGTTAGGAAATTAGAACAGGCCCTACCTAGTTACCTGACCTAATTCACTTTATTCTTTTCTAATATTGAATTACTGGATGTTTCTTCCAACCCCCCTGTTTTTTACATATCTCTTCCTTTGCACCTGCTCTTTGGAATTCCCTTCCCATCTACCTGCCATACTCCTATTTCTCCTTCAGGAGGTTCCTCTATGAAGCCCTTCCTGTCTTTCCAAGTCACTACACAGGCACTATTTTGTCTCTGTTGAGATTCAGGTTTTTACATCTTGCAGGTTACTTTGTAATTGTCTCTTCATGGGATCTCCACCAGACACCTTCACAAGGACAACAGATCTTTTCATCTAGCATTCCTGCCCCCTGATATAGTATTGGGCAGTATTTATTAAGTGAATGTTGTTGAATGAATTTGCCTTTCTCAAAACAGTTGCCTGCTGTCTCAGAAAGAAACGATTTTCTTTATCTCCCTTTAATTATTTTGGTTATTTTGATTTCCTTTCTTAAAAATTAGTTTAAACTAGGGAGAGATTACTCTCGCTTGGAAAAGCTGACTACTCTTAGAGGACACCTGCAGATTTATGTCTACGTTGGCAAGCTAGTTAATAACTAACTCTTACAGCTTTACTGCCAGTAGCTGCTGTGAATATTTACACAGTTTTAAGAGTATGAATTAAAAATTGAATTATTCCAAGTTGATCAAGATTAGCAATTAAATCACCTGTACTATCTCTAATGAGAGGGAATAAGCTTCAATTTTCATAAGAGCAGGATAAAAAAATGGTAAAGAGAATGTATTATTAAAATAGTAGTTTTACATATTTAAAAAATATCCCATACTATTTTTTGAGTATAGGCTGGGAATTTTTAGCCGTACAGAAACATGTCTGCTTATTATCCTTTTTTTTTGTTAAAGGAATTTGAATTTAAAAGAACTAAAAGATTATTATATAGTTATAGTTGAATATATTGTATTAGATGACTTAGCAAAGAAAATTATCCTATGAGGGGGATTGATTATCTTTCTGGGGAGAGCTGGAGTGTTTAGTGGGAAGGTATTATAGTCAGTAGATGGCAGCCTACACTTTGAAATGAGACTATCCCTGTTGGCATTGTACCAACACTCAGTTGGAACTGTCACAAAGCATTTTAAATACCGTTACAAGGTAGAATTTGAAGGATTATTAATTATGATAAAGTATTATAAAGCTGAATACTACTGAATATTAAAAAGAAAAGACTGCACAAAGACAGTGCTGAAAAAAAAAAAGAGAATGGAAAAATAGAACTATTTTGTATTTTAGATATTCCAGCAAAATACAAGTTTAGTACTACTAGATTGCCTCTGTCGTCCTTCGCAGAATGAAATAATATGAGTGTTTTGAAAATTGAAAAAAAATAGCACGGTATAGCCTTATCAACAAATTACATACTAAATGGCATATTTAAACTCTTTAGGCAAGGAGGTGCATTGATTTTAGGAGCAAAAATTAGAATTAAGGGAATTCTAGAAAAGCAGGAGATAGGACAAGGCAATTAGAGGTAATTGATTTTTTTTTAAATTTTTATTTTGAAATAATTTAATACTTACAGGACAGTTGCAAAAATACTACAAACACCATACAGAGAACTCCAGCATACCCACACTCCTGCAGATACCTAGATCCACCAGTTTTAACATTTTGCCATGTTTGCCCCTTCCGTCCTCCCTCCCTCCCTCTCTTCCATCCCTCTTTCTATTCTTCTGTCCTTCTATTTATCTTTCTTTCTATCATCTGTCTATCTATATCTAGCCATCTATTTTCTGTACATTTGAGAACAGGTTGCACATATTCTCTTTGAACACATGATACTTTCATGTACATTTCTTATGAACAAGGATGTGCAGTTATCAAGTTCAAGAAATTTAACATTGATATAAACTTTACATTCTATACTCCAATTTTTTCTTATGTCCCAATAATGATTTTTTGAGCCTTTTCTCTTCCATTTTAGATCCCATCCAGTCTCATGTATTGGATTTGTTATTTATCTTTAGTTTTTCTTTCTGTCTCTCTTTTTTTTGGTGAAAACATACACAACGTAAATCCCATCCCAATCCCCCCTCCCCCCAAGCATACCATTTATTGGGATTAATCACATTCACAATGTTGCATTACCCTTACCGCCATCCAGTACTAGAACTTTCCCTTCACCCTAAACAGAAACCTACACTCGTTTTGCATTAACTCCCCATTGCACCTGTTCCCCACCCCTAGTAGCCTCTACTATACTTTCTGTCTCTTTGAGTTTGCATATTCTCTGGTAGTTTCTTTGTGGTTAGTATGGGGCTTATATTTAACATCCTAAATCTATAACAATTTATTTACTTTGATAGTAACTTAACAACTTCAATAGTATACATAAACTATGTTCCTAAACCCGCACCCCCCATCTTAAGGTAGTTCTTGTCACAAATGACATATTTATACATTATGAATTCTAAACCATTGATTTATGATTACAGTTTATGCATTTGCCTTTTAGGTCCTGCAGAAAGTAAAAACTAGAGTTGCAAATTTAAAAATGTAGTAGTACTGATATTTATATTTACCCACATCATTATCTTTTCCAGAGCTCTTTCTTTATTCATGTGGCTTCAGTCTAGTGTCCTTTCCCTTCAACTTGCAGAACTCCCTTTAGCATTTCTTGTAGGGTGGTCTAGTGGTGACATAGTAGCTCAGATTTTGTTTATCTGGGAATGTCTTAATTCTTCCCTCATTTTTGAAAGACAGTTTTGCTGGATACAGAATTCTTGGTGCCAGTTTTTTGCTTTCAGTCCTTTAAATGTCTTCCCGCATTTGAAGCCATCTTGCCTCCATGGTTTCCAATGACAAATTGGCACTGAATCCTATGAGGGGTCCCTTGTATGTGACATGTTGTTTCTCTCTTGAGGCTTTCAGAATTCTTTCTTTATCTTAGGCATTTGACAGCTTGATTATAACACAGCCTGGTATGGGTCTATTTGAGTTTATCCTGTTTGGAGTTCATTGAGCATCATGGATGTATGTATTTATAACTTTTGTTAAATTTGGGAAGCTTACAGCCATTATTTCTTTGAACATTCTCTCTGCCTCTTTCTTTCTAATTCTTCTGTGACTCTCACAATTGTATATTGTTATACTTGATGGTATCCCATAGGTTCCTCAGGCTCAGTTCACTTTTCTTCATTCTTCTTTCTTCTGTTTAGACTGGATGATTTCAAATGTCTTATCTTCAGTTTCACTGATTCTTTCTTCTGCCAACTCCCACCTGCTGTTGAACCCCTCCAGGGAATTTTACTTTTGTTACTGTGGTCTTCAGTTCTGTTTGGTTACTTTTCATAATTTCCATCTCTCTACTGATATTCTCTTTGTGTTCATCTGTCATTTTCCTGATTTCCTTTAGATTGTTGTCCATGTTTTCTTTAGCTCTTTGAGCATATTTAGGACCATTTTTTTTCAAGTCATTGTTGGAAATGTCCCACATAGAGATAATTGATATTTAGGGTATGTGTGATTTTATTTTGAATTCCAGATGTGTTTTACTTATATAAGCAATGAGACAGATTCCACATGTCATATACAAATGCTGTCCTTGTTGTCCATATGAGTGTGTGGTGTGTGTGTCTGTATGTGTTTTCTTCGAATATGTCTTTGGTATATGAGGCTCAGGATATGTTTTTATTTAGCACTTTTTTTTTTAAATTGATGTGACTGTTGCTGCGCTGCACTTCTTAGACTATGTTTTGGCCAACTTATTGAAGGAAACTTAGGTGTGGAAAGAAATTCAGCAGAGAACTTTCTGAATTGGTCTTCAGGCCTAAACATCTGCCTTTTCATGGGACTTGATGTTCTTCCTTTACTATATTCATTCCTGTACACCACTTGTGTGGCTTGTCATAGCAGCTTGGCAAAACTAATTTAACCACTTACTCCTTTTCTTGTGTACACATCATAGAAATTGTATCACTGTATACATTAATACCCTGAAGTCAGGAGTGAAAATTAGGACAGGCATGTGGGGATGGCAAGTTTTCATCTGTAATATGCCAATGTTTGAGAATTGACTTTGGGCCTCAGTGTCCTCATCTGACTCACAGATGGCCTATTGACCAGTGACTTAGCAAATGACTTAAAAAAAAAAAAAAGGTATTTAATATACTTTGTGTGAAACTTGAGCTGGAGAGAAACTGAGGATGCATCTAGCCTAGTGGTTCTTAAATGGGGGTGATTTCGCCCCTCAGGGAATATTTGGCGATGTCTGGAGACATTATTGATTGGCATAGCTGGGAGCGGTTTGCTACTGGCATCTAATATGCTGAACATCCTAAAATGCACAGGACAGCCCCCTCAACCAAGAATTATCCCTCCCAAATGGCAGTAGTGCAGAGGTTCAGGACCCTGATCTAGTATATCTTCATGTAATGTAGAAACTGAAGTTCTGAGAGGTTACGTGGTGCCAACAGTATTTTTTTTAAGTGTTTCAGTTTCCTAGGCTGCTTAAACCAAATACCATGAAATGTTTTGGCTTGACAATGGGAATTTATTAGCTTTCAGTTTTGAGGCCAAGAAAATGTCCAAATCAAGGTATCATCAAAACGATACTTTCTTCTTAAAGACCATCCTTAGCTCCTCTGCCACATGGCAAGGCACATGGAAATGTCTGCTGGTTTCTACCTTCTCTTCTAGGTTTTGTTGATTTCACCTTCTGGCTTCTGTGGCTTTCTTTCTCTCTTTCTGTATTCATTCTGTTTATAAAGGATTCCAGTAATAGGATTAAGATCCATCCTGAGTGAGGTGGGTCACATCTTAACTAAAGTAGCCTCATCAAAAGGTCCTACTTACAATGGATTTACACCCATAGGAATGGATTAACTTTAAGAACATGTTTTTCAAACCACCACAGTGATTAATAAACATTAGGCTTTATAAGTTAAAAAAATTACAAATATATTTTGAAAATATTTTATATATATTGAAATTTTAAGCCAAGATGTTTAACATGAAATTCCATCCACTAAAAAGTTGAATCACATTAATCCTAAGGAGAGTTTATGAATGCCGTCTATGTATTATTGCTCACGTTGAATGCTAAGTATTGAGTGACTTCTCACAATCCCTAGGTGTGGCAGATCTGTATGTAAAGGTACATTAGAACCTAGTAACATAAGTATCAAAGAAGGTTATAACTCTGCTCACAATGTGTAACTCTTAAATAAAAGAGAAAGGTTAGATATTTTGGCATAAAGTCATTGCACTAGCAGTTTCTTAAAAAGCTTCATTCATCCCATATTCTGCTGAAAGTGAATCAGGAGGGGAGGCAGGATCTGTTGGGTGTCTCTCACCTACTCAACCCCTCCTGATTTTTCTCTTATATTTGTAAGCAGAATTTGAGTGAAATAGTCTGAATGAAGCATTCCCCTCATTCAGTTCTTGCCAAATCATGTTTATTTGCCCTCATATCTAGTTCAAACTATTTTTTTCTTAGAGAATGTGCAGATGGCAACTGACTCTAGCTTCCATTATTTTTAAAGATTTCATTAAAGTTAACTGTTTACAATTTTTTCCAGCCAAGGTGATTGTTAGCTCCTCAATATTAATTTTGCTAAGGGAGCAACAGCCAAGTTGCTGTACAATCTTTCACTGTTTAAATTTTTTTGCAGCAGTATAGTGCTGTATAGTATTGGACTTCTTTTCATCCTTCTTCTCTCTTTCCTTCAGAATAATCTCCAAGCCCCAAGTTATCACAGGACCAGATAGTAGGCATTGTTCTTTTTGAGAGTTGTGGACAGATACATGATTTTCAATGGAGTAAGAGTCTTAATATATCAGAATTTCTTTGCTTAGATAGTTTTATTTTTGCAGGTCTGTTTTATTTTTGCAGGTCTTCCTGGTGCTGTCTGTTTGTGGCCCCCAGTGGGTCTTTGTTCAATAGCATGAGCATTTCCTTCCAATTCCTGCTGGGCTGCTAAGAGATTGGGTCCAGTTGTTAGCATTTGATGTATTTTCTTCCTTCCAGACCACATGGATTCTATTTTTCTCTTGTGTTCCCTCTTGTGGAGGCTTTAGCAGTTGGTCAGTGTCTTGCTTTGCTTGTGCTTTTCTTGCGATCACTGTGCACAATCATAAGTAGACTGAAGAGCAGCCAAAAAAGGAAATGAAGAGGCCTCTTGGTTGATGGTGTAGTTACATATGGATCTATGGTTCCTGCCTTTGCTAACATTATGGTACCAGGGTGCTTGGGGGGACTTTAATCTCCATCAGTTTCCCCAAACCAGCTAAGGAAGACATAAAATCTAAGTAAAAACAATGGGCTTGCTATTAAAACTCAAATTTAAGACAAACCCTCTGGCTCTAGTTTCCAAGTAGATTGCTTCTTCTAAAGTCATCCTTTATAGAAATTCTGGAGCCTTTGCTGCCTGGCAACTCTATCAGTTTCTTTGGGTCAGTATTATAGTTGAATTGGAAGGTTGCCACTCAAAATAGCCCCTGTCCATTCAAGCATGTGATATGATTGCTGGGCCAGCTTCTCACAAGTAGTGAAGGGATAATGAAGTACACTTAGTAGAGAAAGGCTAACATTGACTGTTACCATTGCCACATTGACTAGTGGGCACAGAAAGTAATTAATTAATATTTAAGTGTCATCCTTGGAGTAGAGAAAATATCCCTGAATGTTGTCTTGGGCTAAGACCCTTTTATAGTATATCCTGGGATTACCTGGGTTATTTCCCAGGTTTCAGAGCCCAATTTATTAGGTTCAAGAAATTTTTTGGAAATGTCATCCTAGGAAGATACCTTCCCTTTATGTGTATGTGTGCATATGTGGGATAAGTGTTTGAAATAGGTCTGCAGATGGCTATAACACCTTCACTTCCAGCATTCCTTCTCAGTCTTGGCTGCATATTGTGATACTGATGCTTAGGTCTTACCCCAGAGATTCTATGTTATTGGTCTGGAGTGTGGCCAGGGTATTGGAGTTTTAAAAGGTACCCAGGTGATCCAAATGTGCAGCCAAGTTCGAGAATTACTTCTCTGAAGGTACTAAAATAAATTTTTTTTAAAAAAGATGTGGTCCTTGCCTTTAAGGATATCATGGTATATTTGATGAACCAAGGCATAATTACATGGTAAGTGAAATAGCAATATAACTTTAAAAATTTTTTATTTAGGCTAGAATTTAAATGCCAGGGTGAATTAATTTTTTTTAAATTTGTAAAATGATATATAAATACATATGCATATATGTGCATTTTCTTACATAAATGCTATTTTTTATATATGTATATATATATATATTTTTAAAGGTGCTTAGATTACCTAATTATTACTCAGAAATTACAGGGATTCCCATATTCCCCACCTCCCACACCTCCCACAACATCCCACACCAACATCCTTCATCAGTGTGGGACAAGGGTGAATTAATTTGTGCACTGAGTTTTGATAGAATATGGGG
>JAQZBX010082628.1:0-13497 GCA_029593785.1 Cabassous unicinctus | reverse complement strand
TCCTCATATCCGCACCTTAAGACTCCATGATTCTGTGCAAAGAGGAGAAGTTGAAGCCATTATTCTTTCCCTCTTAACATACTCTAATGAACCTATCAATATCTTCACTGACAGCGCATATGCCTGTCAAGTCTGTAAGGTGATAGCATTCAGCACATTTTTCCCGTCAGACTCAGCTCTTGATTGCAGTCTGTCCCACTTGCAGCAACTGACTGAGCAGCACACGCAGCCATGGTTTATCACTCATATCTGCAGCCACACTGGCCTGTGCGGCCCACTTGCAGAAGGCAATGTGTTAATTGATTCTGAAGTCTCTACACTTAACCTCATTGTACACAACCAAGACCTAGTTACTCAAGCATGGAGTCTACATTCCAGATTCCATTTCTCAGCATCCAGTCTAAAACATCTATTTCCAGAATTGACTACAGAACTCTGTAAACATCTGGTACGCAGCTGCCGACATTGCGCTCCCTTCTTGCCTTTAGGACCCTTGCAACCTCAGGGTACCAACCCTAGAGGCTTAAAGCCAAACTCGCGATGGCAAATGGATGTCTCCCATGTTCCATCCTTTGGCAGGCTAAAATATGTTCATGTTGTTAAAGATACTTACTCCGGCCTGGTCAGCGCTGTCGCTCTCCCAGACGAGCGCGCGTGTCACTGCATCCAAGCCATGCGACGTGCCATCCTCCTCATGGGAGTGCCTTGGGACTTAAAAACTGACAATGCACCTGCCTATCACAGCTCTACATTTCAGGCCTTCCTCAAGCTATACAACATCACACATCATTTTGGTATCCCCTACAACCCACAAGGCCAAGCTATGGTCGAAAAGGCTAATCACCTCATAAAAACTGCCATATTAAAAGAAAGGGAAGAGCACCCTCACAGTACACCAGAAGAAGTCTTCACAAACGTGTTAATACAAATCAATCTGTTCACCTTTGACAGAGACGGATTGTCTCCCATGCATAAACATTGGGGTGCATCCTCACTCTCCACACCCCTTCCACTGGTGTATTGGAGAGACCCAGAAACCAACCAGTGGCAAGGCCCTCACCCTCTCCTTTGTCAAGGAAGAGGATTTGCTTATGTTTTTCCAGAAAATGCCTCCCAGCCGATTTGGATTCCAGGACGAAACGTCAAGCCTGACATCGCTCCGCGACCGCAGCCGAAGACGGATGGCAATGTTGATAGCGGCTCAAACACCACCACTGCCACCAACTGCGAGTAAGCTGTTCCCAGTAGATCTTCGTTTCTGCACTCCCTCCCTCCTTCTCTCTTTTTTACTTGCTTTCATCCCCTTTACCCTCGCCAACCATCAACCCTTCAATTGGACACTTTCCTTAGGAGACCTCATCCTTAGGTATAACGTTACCTCCACTGCTCCCTCCTTCACCCTGCATGCATGCTGCCTTACCAACCAAGGTCTTAAGGTCTACCATCTTCCCAGGTCTTCTGTTGGCCAGTTTCCCGCTGCCCCAGCACCGGTACTTATTAAGGCCGGCTCTAATTACCCGCAGGGCTGCGGTAAAGAAGGCAAAACACTTCCATCTCTTGACGATAAGCCTTCGGCACCCACCTGCTGGAGCCAATCCGATCCTACTAATCGCATGTCAGGCATAACAGGTTACTATATTTGTCCCTCTGCAGGCAGCTACTCCTGTGGAGATATATCTCCCTATTACTGTCCCAGTTGGGGATGTGAAACCATAGCACATGGATGGTCCAACCCCCCCAATAAGGACAAATATATAACAGCTACTGGCTGGCGTAATATCACCATAACAATAAAATCACCTAATGATGTTCAGTGGCTTACTGGTCGCACCTGGGGTATAAGACTTTCCAGAAGCAATTATGATGATGGTACCATTTTCTGCATCCAAAAGCAGCCAGCAGCTATCACACCTTCAAAACCTTCGGCAGTTGGCCCTAACCTTGTCCTTAATCTCCCACCACCTCCTCCCCCTCCATCCCAAACAAGACCTCCTGTTTCTCCTTCCCCACTCACATCCCCTAGCACCACCAATACTTCCACAACAACTACTTCCACTGATCCATCCAAATCCTCCGACACCTCTCTATCGCTTGCCAACCCATTCATGTCCCTCCTCAATGCTTCCTTTTACAGTTTAAATGCTTCCAATTCCGACCTCACCCATGATTGCTGGCTGTGCCTCTCCTCCGTTTCGCCCTACTACGAGGCAATTGCTATCAACGCCTCCTACCAAATTTCTACGGATTCCAATCCCGCCTCTTGTAATTGGAATCAAACAAAAATAGGGCTAACCATCCAGTCTGTTTCTCAAAGTGGGCTTTGTATTACTAAATCTGGAGGCTCTGTCATTCCCTCTATGCTAGCATTCTGTAATCTCACCATTTCCCCTGCTGCAGATACCAAGTTCTTAATCCCCCACAACAACACAAAATGGCTTTGCTCCTCTACAGGTCTCACACCGTGCCTCAGCGTTGCAACCCTCAACGCCACTGGAGAAACTTGCATGCTTGCTACCATCCTCCCCCACATTTACTTCCACACTAACGATCAATTCTTTGATTCCTGGCAGCATCACCTACTACCAGTCTATGTGCAGAAACGTGAGGTCATCACTGCGATAACTATTGCTTCACTTTTAGGTATTGCTGGAATCAGCACTGGAGCTGCTGCCCTTGGCACACAACAAACAGCTCTCTCCTCCATCAGAATGGCTGTAGATGAGGACATTGCCGGCATAGAAACATCCATCTCTCATCTAGAAAAATCTCTAAACTCCTTATCTGAAGTAGTCCTCCAAAACCGTAGAGGACTAGACCTCCTCTTCTTAAAGCAAGGAGGGCTATGTGCTGCATTAGGAGAAGAGTGTTGTTTCTACGCTAATCACTCTGGCCTTATTAAAGATAATATGGCCCAATTAAGAGAGGGGTTAGCTAAACGTAAGAAGGACTATGATTCAATGTTTAACACCAGCTGGACCTCTTGGGGTTTTGATAAGCTTCTTCCTTACCTCCTCCCCTTCTTAGGTCCCCTCATAACTATTTTGCTCCTCCTCTCTTTGGGTCCCCTACTGTTCAAAAAGCTTTTACATTTGCTACACCAATCTCTCTTTGACAAGCCAGTCATGGTTCGATATCAGCAACTGGCCACAAACGAGAGTGCCTGACTTCAACTCTCCCGCAATTGTTTAGGCACCCTTAGTCGCCTAAGCCCCCGCGAACGCCAAACCTCGCATCCGCCATTTTAGTGCGTCCCTATCCCTCTCTCCCCTCCTCCTCTCCCCTTTCCCCCTTCCCTCCGTTACCACTGACTCAACAGATTTCTATCCCTGGATGCTGCGCTGGTCGCACACTGAAGACGGGAACCTTGCCGGCTGTTGCCAAGGGCCCTGGTCAGCAGCTGCTACGGTTTCCAATAATGGGTAAAATCCAATACTTTGTATAGCACTCGCCCCCGTCCTTTTACCCTCCTTATCCCTACCAGCCCTGCAGCCTACCCTCTCCCTTTTCTCTACTACTAATAAATTTAAAGGGGGAGATGGTGCCGTGATAATAGATAATGTGGAATCAACTGGCTACTTAAAACTCGAGTGCTGCCTATCTTGAAGGCATATAAACCCCCTCCCACGGGAACAGTATGCTACTCAAAAACATGCTCCTAGCTGATGCTATGGTTGGTACCGCTGGGTGCAAGGCGAAGCACAGCAAAGGAGGGCCCAAATAATAAAGGCCGTTTTTGAGCTCCTTGAGAAATATGCCTCTTTGGGTGCTGGACTGGTTAGTCAATAACGGGTAACAGGACCCTTCTCTTCACTTGTGGCTAAGCCGCTGGATCAACCTAAGACAGGAACCTGGCCAATTGCTGCCGACAGTGACCTGGCCAATTGCTGCTGTCCAATAGCTGCCATGGTCTCCCATGACGGGTAAGATCCAGCAGCCGCTCAGCACGGGCCGAACCTAAGACAGGCACAGTCCCCCCCCCCAAAAATAAAAATCGTTGAGGCCTCTATTTCCCCCAGCAGGTTAATGCCAAAAGACCGCCTATGGGGACCTTCACGACAGCACTCAAAGGTTTTTCAGCCAAGGCTCTACTAATAAATTTAAAGGGGGAGACGTTGTAGGATATAGAAAATGTCTTTCCTGCTCCTACTCCCTTTAACTCTTCCGGCACCCTATCAACCCTGACACCCCCTCCCAACCCCCCTTTAACATGGCCGCTAAGGCTAAGAGCAGCCTAAGCTAAGAAAAGCCCGCGTCTCTTAACCGCCAGCAGCGAAAAACCACCAATGCCCAACCACCATTCATCCCTGAACCCACCAA
This sequence comes from Cabassous unicinctus, assembly GCA_029593785.1. NCBI lineage: Eukaryota > Metazoa > Chordata > Mammalia > Cingulata > Chlamyphoridae > Cabassous > Cabassous unicinctus. The sequence goes on along the minus strand of JAQZBX010082628.1, from coordinate 9,180 downwards.
TCCTTACCCTCCTCCCTGTTCGTGCCACAATCTTCCCGCCGCTCCTGCGCCCGCCAATCAACAACCGTCACATCCCCCTATGCCCTATAAAAGGTGTTACACTTCCTGAATAAACAGACCTGCGCCATCAGCCTCGTCTCCGTGGTCGTCTCTCTCTGCGCTGCGTTCGTACTCCACACCCATCACCCCCCACTGGGGGCCCCTCAGAGGCCCCCGATCTCCCCTCAGATTCCCATGACCTCCAATTCCCATACCTCCCATAACATCTCACATGAACCTTTTATTAGTGTGGCACATCATCTGCAAAGTGAAAAATGGGCTAATGTTTTCTTTAACATCTCTTTAGAGAAGTCAAGCCAGCCTGCATTCTCCTTCAAATGGGAAGGCCAACACTATACATTTATGATGCTACTCCATGGCTATGTATATAGCCTGACCATCTGTCATGGCCTTGTGGCAAAGTTCTGGCCACATTCAAGAAACCTGTGGTTGTAACCCTATTTCATTATATTGATGATATTATGTTAACCTGTAATTCTCTTTCATAATTAAAAAAGAATCAAAGACAAAGATGTTATCTTGAAAGCAAGGGCTGGAAAATCAATCTGGACAAGCTGCCAGGCCCTGGCTGCTCTGTAAAATCCTTGGAAGGTGATCAGATAAGACAAAAGCTATACCTTCTGCTATAATAATAAAGTATAATATTTCCCACACCACAATCTCCAAAAACAATTACTGGCCTTCCTGGAGTCATTGGGGGTACTGGAAATGGTTCATCACTCATTTAGCTCAAATATTGAAACCATTGTATATACAAATCAGAAAAGTACATGCGTGAGAATGGGAAGACACCCAGCAGGCTGCTTTTTGAGACTCAAAAGGGTCAATAGAAAAAGATTAATCACTAAAGGGGGTAGACAGTGAGTTACCCTGTGAATTGAATGTGGCCAGCACAGATATTGGCTTTGTGTGGGGTTTGTGGCAAAGGCAACATTATAAATGAGTACTACTTGGGTTTTGGTCACAATTATGGAGAGGGGATGAATTATGATACAGCCGTTTAGAGAAGAAGCTTTGTACATAATGCAATGTCTTGTTGCAAGTAGAAGGTTTAACCCAAAAGTGCTTGGTCATTATGAAGATGGCCATCCCTATCCAGGAGTGGATCACAGATACTGCAAACAAACCTTGCTCTGTCAATGTGCATTTAAGTGACTTAACAAAGTGGAAAGCTTACCTGCTGCAGTGCAGTGTATTCAACACTAGCCCTTTAAGTACTGAATTGCATGAGATCTTAGGCTAAGTGTTTTACATGGAAGATACTTTGGCCAAAATTACAACCCCCAAGGTGGCTGTTGAAGAGCCCATTAAAGAAGGCATAGGAACAGTCTCATAGAATGCATAGTACATGAATGGTTTAGCTAGTGGAAAACCTTCTGAACGGACAGCTGAGAATGGTTAATCTATCACTGACACTAGTTCATGGGAAAAGACCACTATGCAAAGCAGTCAGTGAACTAAACTAAGAACCATATAGATGGTTATAGTACATAAGCGTGAGGACACATTAACAATCTGTAATAATTGGGCAGTCTACAAGGGCCTCACCACATTGACGGCAACTTAGAAAAAAGAAAAGTGGACTGTCATGGACCACTCTCTGTGGGGGAGAGATCTAAGGAAAGACATCTGGGATGCCTGCCAGTGACAATAGGTAACTGTCTACCATGTCCCTGCCCATTCCTCTAACTCCACCCTTGGGAATGTTTAGGCATATGCATTCACATAGGTTCAGGACCATACCACTGAGACCCAGGAAGCAGTGGAGTGGTTTCCCAAGAAAAGTGAACATCATGGTTAATAGACCCTGAAGTGCTTATCCCAGCAGTTCCAGTTGCCTGTCACTTGCCAAATGCTTGTGGACATCACCCATGAGTATCCATACTGCTCACTCCAGCAACCATGGCAATTACCTCACAGGATGGGGCTGAGCACAAACCCCAATAACATGATGGCAAGTGAAATATATAGGTCCCATCCCACTCTCATAAGTAGCAAGGTATATTTTCACTGCCACAGTCACCACCACAGGACTCTTGTGGGACTTCTTAGTAGTAAAGGCCAACCAATGGATGACTATTCACAGCTTAGAAATATTAAGTGCCCTATATGGAGTGCCTGCACAAAATGACAGTGGCCAAGGAGCTCCATTTATGCGTCATCTCATGCAGTCTGGAGTGATGGACCAAGATATTGCTTGGACTTTCTATTTACCCTATAACCCCACTGGCATAGGCCTTATAGAAAGAATGAATGGTCTTTTAAAGGAACAAATAAAAGGTGATAAGGAATCCTTAAAACAATGAACTAAGAAGCTGTATTCAGCCTTAACCCTTGTAAATTCAGTATGGCAGACTGCAGTTCCTGCTCCTGTTAAAATGGTAAGAGCAGGATGAATAAAGCCATTGCGAATACAAGTTAAAGGGGCCCTACAACCTAAAAGGAGAAGTAATAATAATCAGTTGTTGCCTATGTCTCAAACTATACAAACTGGGGGAAATGAAGTCATTTGGCCATGGTCCTGGCCTATACAGCCTTGTTGGTTGAAATATTAAGGCTATAGGGAATAAGAGTCACCCAAAACATTATAACATGACAATTCATTTTAAAACTGCCAGTAAAAATCTTTATTAATAATCCAAGGTCTCCTATTCCTGCTAGGGCTCTATATGTGTCTATGTGAATTACCTTAGCCCTAGTTTTGATGTCCACATAGAAATCACAGAGAATTTAGTAGAGAAAAATGTATGGTATTAAAAGCCTCCTCATAAAACTCCACTACCTAGTGCTTTGTTATCTACTAATGTAAATGTTGTTTGCATATTGTTAGACCAGCATTATCTGCCCCTTGTAGTTCCCCCTAAACATCTTTCTTTTCACTGGTATCACCTTAGACAATACCTTTCTACAGTGGGCTTTGGCAGTAACTCATGCCCACAATCCATCCCAATGTTGAGTTTGCACAGACTTACTATCCTTGGGAGCTACTGGCCTTCCTTGGACAGTAACTCCTTTAAATTGGACAGTGTGGAACACCTTAGTGGCATGAAAAGTATGACCAATTGTTAAATTTGGAAAAGACCTCATTTAAGTCTGAAATCCAGGTCTTGTCTTTCAATGAGACTTATAATTGTATTTTCCCCTTGTAAGGTCTGTAATCCCAAATCTTTAAGAGGATATGCTGTACATGATGATTTAGGATGGTTAATGGCTGAGGCTGTCACCTTAGATAACCTTGCCATTGTCTGCATGGAAAGACAAGAGGGAATCCATCATGTGGGGTGGTTACCCCTGAGTTGTGTAATTGTACTATCAAATTAAAAAACAATTTTCTTTTCCAATGTCTTACCACTTATTTGCTGGGATTTACCCATCCCCTCAAGTATGGCTATGAGCTCACAGGCAAAATGGGTGGCCATATTTGCCCTATAACTAGACCAGACACTGCACCTGGAGACAGCCATATGCCCTTGCCACCCTATATGACACATCACACCATAAAACTAGTAATTGGGAAATGAACAAGGTTAGATATACAGTATAGCACACCCCTTGATAGTTGTACCTATTGGCTACTTTTGGTCAGGCGGTGCTATTTTTCAGTGAAAAACACATAACTGCTTTAGCCAATCACAGTGCTCAGACTCTTATTGATCCAAAAGTAGCAATTTCCTTACTAAATGAAGAAATTACCCTACTATGAAAGGTAGATTTACAAAATAGGATGACTTTATATATTCTTACTGTGGTACAAGGTGGGACCTGTGCCTTCATTAACGTTCTATGTTGTGTATATATTCCTGATCACTCCCATAATATTCAGAAGCTCTAAATCATATGCAAGAATACATACAGCACATTGGAAAATGAGCTACTGACCCACAATATGATGGTTTAATTCTTTTCCTTGGCCCTGCTGACACATTTTATAGGTTTCCTAACTTTTGGTGGAAGACTTCTATTATTCTGTTGTCTTTTTTACTCTTACTGTGGAATGTGGAGGCAATGCTTGTCCTATGGTTAAATGAATGTAGGCTGATGTTTGGGGATGGATTGTGGGGAACCTGGCTTGGATTCTCCCTAAGTCCTCAGCATACAGCTGCCTATGTGACCCAGAGCTAAGTTAAAGATTAACAGCCCTCCCCAGAGGGTAAAGAATGTATAGATAATATTGTAAACTATAATCTTCTCAGAATGGTAAAACTACATTCCTGTGTACATAGTGATAACATTACCAGATGCCATATGAGCAATCACTGGACTCTTGCAGAAGCTGTGTTCTTATACCCTGACTGTCTTTGTTCTGAAACCTCTTATATCACCCCTAATTTTCCCACCTCTTTGTGGAGTTCTACCTTCATTCCCCAAACTGTTGCCACTGGAGACTCTCTCCTTTCAGTAAATCCAAATACACTTCTGTGACTCAGTGCCAGGTGCATTCCTTGGTCTTGCAGTTGCCCCAACCCATGCTTTTCAAGAGTTGGGCTGAAATAAAATTATTGGCATATTTATTCCTTTCCAATTGAAATATTTTGTCAAACCAGGTTAAACACAATTCACTCTTATTTCACTGAAAAATACATACCAATCTTTCACTATGTGCTTGCTACTTGTCAACAGTTATTAATATTTACATTAAAAATAATATGCAATTTCTCTTTTAATGGAACTTTAGATGGTGCATAAAACTATAATCAATGAGATAATGCAAGCAGAAATGGAAAGTGCCTAAGTAGATGTGGGGAATGAACCATCCATTTTCACTGAAATATGAAAACACAAAAGCTTCTGAAGGATCAACCACAGTTTCACCTTCTTGTTAAAGAACTGAGATGAATATTCTATAAATATCATAAATGGTGGGATTTTTTTGTAATTCTAATAACTTGATATCTGTAATTAAAAAAGAGCTAACACCATACATCCTCAAATAGGGACAAACTATTATCCATGTTTTGATCCTCACTAGGCTCCTAGATTTTTACCCTAACCTTGGAATGATGGTTTCATTTGCTCCCAAAAGCCCTGTGTGGATAAAGGAGATGGACACCTACAACCTCAACACCATGAAGGAATGTTTCCTCTTAGCACTCTCTGATCTCATGGAGGTGAGCTATCCTCTCTTTATGGTTTTAGCTGTCATCTATCAGCTCATCTTGTTGGCAAATGGTGCTATTTTCTTCACCATCAATACTGAGAAAAAGCTGCACAAACCCATGTGTTATTTCTTGACAAATTTGTCTCTTTTATACATATTCTGCCCATCAGCTACTGTTCCCAAGATGCTTGAGAACTTCCTGACTAAGAAGCAAAGCATTTTCTTTTGTTAAGCATGCTCTGCAGCTCTATTTTCTCATGGCACTGGCAGGGACTGAGGTCTTCCTTCTCCTCATCATGGCTTATGACCAGTATGTGACCATATGATTCTCCCTTCATTTCACCCTCATCATGACCAAAGTACACTGTGCCAGAGCTGATGGCTGGAATCCAGGCAGCAGGGTTTCTTCATTTCCTTCTACATATGATGTCCATGTTCCACCTGTCTTTCTAAAAATCCATTTGGGTTAACCAGTATTATTGTGACATCACATCAGTGGTAGCATTCTCCTGGTCTTCAATGTATTTGACAGAGATGCTTGTTTTACTTGTTGGAGGTATTTTGGGGATCAGTGCCTTTCTGATCACCTGTATTTCTTATATCTGCATCATATCCACCATCCTAAAGATCTCATCAGCTGAAAGGAACTACAAAGCCTTCTCCACATGTGCTTCCCATTTGCTTGTGGTTTGTCTGTTTTATGACACCATAATATTCACTTATATACATCCTTCTTTCATCGACAATCCCCAGGCAGAGAAAGACTCATCTCTATGCCCTATCTGATTATCACCCCAATATTAAACCCCATCATTTACAGCTTGAGAAACACAGAGATTGAAGAAACACTCAAAAGGTTTAATGTCATAAAATAGGATTACACCAAATGAAATATTAACAAAGAACTTATTTAGCACTCTTCTCAGAATAAATTTATTGAAAGAATTGGTAAAATTCATAGAAACATTGTCTACATCTAGATATATATCTGTATTTTACATACACATACACACACACACACACACAGAGAAAGGTACACATATACACACAGTCACATACATATATTAGGTCTATGTCCATGCATATATTCCATCTATCTTTTCATTGGGAAACTAAAAAATTATCATCCAAATATAACATCTGAGAGCAAAACAGAACTGTTAATAACAATGGTATAAGCATTATTTAAATGGAAATGTCTTCAGCAAATATTGTATCTGTGGTCACATTACCTATGTCCATACCCATAGCCATCAGCAAACCTAAATTTATACCTAGATCAATATATATATATATTTATACCATTTATATCATTTTTATTTTTATATTTATATCTGTATTTGCTTTTATTCTATTTCTATATTTATATAAAACTATCTGTACATATTCTCTTGCTTTCTTTACTTTAATTGCTTACCTTCTTATCCTCATATGCCTCATTAATGTTATAATTTCACTTTTACTTTTCTTCAACTAAGATTTTCATTTACTCTACATCTCTATACCTTGCCCCTTTTCATATGAACACATGCATTCTCTTTTCTGCCTGTTGCTTTAATTAGAATTATGCATATCTGTATTTCTGATCTTAGTTATCTAATTCATTTAAATATATTATTAGTTTAATGTCAGCAGGTTCAATGCAGAAATTATTATCCTCTACTACATAAAGACTTGCACAAAACCTCTTATACATTACTGTATATTTTCAAGAATAATATCTGTTTCCTAGATACACAGATTAAAATTGCCAAAATAAGGCTCTTCTTTTTCATGATGCTTACTGCTTGCATTCAGTGTGAATAGAGACTGGTCACTTCTGACTTTATGTTACTAAAAACTTTGGTTTGGTTTTCTCACTCTGTCACCTCTAGAAATTAAAAGGTTTCCTCTGGACCACTGTTTATGTTAAGCACAATTTCAAATCAACAATAATATTTAATCTTTTCCATAATATACTTCAAATCTGTGCATTCCTATTACTTCCTCCAAAAATATCCCCCAGGTGATGATCATATTTAATTGTTTTATTATCAAAAGCAAGAAACACCTACTCTGCATTTCCTCACTATTCACACTCTAGCATTCAATATCCTCTTTCTTCCTACTAACCACCTTCTCTCCATTCTTTATAAATGTAGTGATCCCATCAATACTCTACTGTGTTTATATTTTTCAAAGGTCTAATGTACTATAGTCATCTGGACTGACATTGATTTTTTTAGTCATCTTCCAAGCTTTATCAAATAATAGCATTTTCATATATTGCTTTGCCTCAAAATCTAGAAACTATAAGTATTTGGATATGCCAAAATATGTGATCATGTAGATTTTCCAAAATTGGCAATGTCCAAATATGTGCCTTCTATAACTTTCCATTGTTATTCATAGAAATAATTGTTCAAATAACTCTTACTTACATTTAGATAAAGTGGATAAATCCATACATAATTGAAGGAGGAAATAAAGTAATAATCATAAATATGTGATATTTCTTTTGCTTTATGCCTTCATTTAATCTCTATAGCATAGCTTATATATGACATGAAAGAATCAAATAAAAACCTTATTTTACGAAATCATCATGGAATTTGTTAAATGAAAAACACAAAATAATTAAAATCTTAAAACTCACCCAAATTTTCTATAAGATTCTTGAAATGCAGGCTGGTCAGAACTTGAGCCATAACAACTGGGAGGAATTTTGTGACATCAAATATTTCAGTATTCTCCATAGTATTTAACAAGGCCCAGAGTCATATTATATTACATTTGAAATATGTAAGATACAATGTAAAACTACTTGGAATATAAAGAACAAGTTAAACTAAAGTTTGTAAATGAAAAGAACATTTTTAAAATGTTTATACTAAGTTGACATAAATGTTGGAACTATATGACAAAATTTAAAGCAACAATAAAAATTGCTCAAATAAGTAAGGGTATACACTCTTGAAATTAATGGAAATTAGAAAAACTAAGAGTAGAAATAGGAGAAATCAAAGGGAAATTTTGGACCTGAAAAAATATATATATTAACTTAAGTCTAAAAAGCCAATTAGACGGATTGCAAAATAATGTGGAGATCACAGAAGAAATGACAAAACATCGGACATAGATAAATATAAATTATTCAATCTTAACAAGATAGATGCAAAATACTCAAAAAAATAAAATGAACACTGTCTTAGGGACCTGTGGGACAGTAATAAGAGGCCTTACATTCATATCACAGGAAGCCCTAAAGGATTGAAGAAATAATACAGTGGGAATGAAATGAAGGAAATATGTCTTTAATGTGCTCAATTTAGGATAATGAGAAATATTTATCATTTCCATAAGCTAAAGAAACCAAAGATGAAACCAAATAAATAAGTGCTTAAACACATCATAATAAAACTTCCATATTCTAAAGAAAAAGAAAAAAAAAATTTTGAAAGCAACTAAAGAAACATAACATATTATATACACAGAAACAATGTTTCAAATGAATGCGGATACTTATTAGTACTCATGGAGGCCGAAGGAAGTGGAAAAAATGTTTAAATAGCTGATAGAAAATAATGGTCAATGCAGAATTTTTTTCTTACATCCAATTACTATTATCATTAGTTTTTTTTTTTTTTTAAATTAGAGGAGTTGTAGGTTTACAGAAAAACATGCAAAAAATACTCCTCTATTGTTGGCACTTTGAATTAGTGCAGTACCTTTGTTATAATTGATAAGAGACTATTTAAGTTGTGCTATTAACTACAGAGCATAGCTTACATTAGATGAATTTTCCCCATATACCACCGTATTATTAACACTTTGTATTAGTGACATACATTTTTTAAAATATATATATATTTTAAAATTTAGATTACATAATTGCTACATAAAAATATAGGTGATTCCCATAAGCCCTGCTCCCTACACCTCTCATATTTTCATACATTAACAACATCCTTCATTAGGTGATATATTCATTAGAATTGATGAAAACTTTTTGTAGCACTGCCACTAAGTATCAATTATAGTTT
>JAQZBX010082627.1:0-13497 GCA_029593785.1 Cabassous unicinctus | reverse complement strand
TTCTGTGTCTGCTTATCTCCCCCTTGCTGTGAGGTCTTGCTGTATCAGCCCACCGTGCCGCACGGGCCGGCCTGCCCTCACAAGGAGGCCCCGGGAAGCGAACCCGGGGCCTCCCACATGGTAAACGGGAGCTCTATCAATTGAGCCACACCCACTTCCCGTAACTAAGCTTCTAACCCAAATAAATACCCTTTATAAATTCCAACAGATTTCTGGTACTTTGCATCAGCACACCTTTGGCTGACTAATGCACCATCAAAGTTCCAACAGTCTACTTTGCCGAAATAGAGGAGGCAATTACCAAATTTATTTGAAAGGGAAAATGCACCCGCATAGCCAAAAACATCCTAAAAAAGAAGAGCAATGTGGGAAGACTTTCCTTGAAACATATTACAAAGCTACAGTGGTCAAAACAGCATGATATTGGCATAAAGATAGACATATTGATCCATGGAATAGAATTGAGAGTCCAGAAATAAACCCTCACCTCTGCAGCCAACTGGTTTTTAGACAAACCTGTCAAGCCCGTGTTACCGGGACAAAACAATCTATTCAACAAATGTTGCTGAGAGAACTGGAGATCCATAACCAAAAGAATGAAAGATGACCCCTATCTCACTTCCTATACAAGAATCAACTCAAAATGGATCAAAGACCTAAATATAAACCCAGGACCATAAAACTACTAGAAGAAAATGTAGGGAAACATCTTCAAGATCTTGTGGTAGGTGGTAGTTTCTTGGATCTTAAACCCAAAGCATAAGCAACAAAAGAAAAAAATAAATAAATGGACCCTCCTCAAAATTAAATGCTTTTGCACCTCAAAGGACTTTGTCAAAAGGGTGAAAAGGCAGCTGCCTCAATGGGAGAAAATATTTGGAAATCACATACCCGTTAAGAGTTTAACATGTACGATATACAAAGAGATGCTACAACTCAACTATAAAAAGACAAATAACCCCCTTAAAAAAATGGGCAAAAGACTTGAATAGACATTCCAAAGAAGAAATACAAATGGTGAAGAAAACACAAGAAAAAATGTTCAACATCACTAGTGATTAGGGAAATGCAAATCAAAGCTACAATGAGATATCATTTGACACCTATTAGAATGGCCTCTATTAAAAAGTTGGAAAACTACAAGTGTTGGAGAGGATGTAGAGAGACTGGGACATTTATTCACTATTGGTGGGAATGTAGAATGGTACAGCCACTGTGGAGAACTGTTTGGCAGTACCTAAGGAAGTTGAATATAGACTTTCCATGTGACTTAGCAATACCACTACTAGGCATATACCCAGTAGACCTGAGAGCAGTGACACAAACAGACAACTGCACACCTGTGTTCATAGTGGTGTTATTCACAATTGCCAAAAGATGGAAACAACCTAGGTGTCCATCAACCAATGAATGGATAAACAAATTGTGGTGTATACTCATGATGGTATATCATGTAGCTGTAAGAAGAAATGAAGTCAGAAAGCATATGACAATATGGATGAACCTGAAGGACATTATGTTGAGTGAAGTAAGCCAGACACAAAGTGACAAATACTGTATGATTGCCCTATTATGAACTGAATATAGTGTGTAAACTCATGGAGTTAATAATTAGAATATAAGTCACCAGAAAATAGAACAGGTTAGAGTGTGGAAATCTGAGGCTTAATCCGTGGGGAATTGGTAATATACCACTCAGAGTGCTAGGGAGAGCGTGATGAGAGACAAAGACACCCTCTTTTTCAAAGGAAGTACTGAAAATATCTGGAGCAGAAAGGCAAGAAGGAAGCAAGCTAAATTTAGCTGATGGCCTACTATGTGCCAGGGTCTGTGATAGGCTTCCTGTATTTTTTTCCCTACTTATGAAAGAGCTAAAGTTCTTTTTTTATTTTGTTTCCATTTTTGTTTACTTTTTAAAAATTGTGGTAGCATATATACAACATAAAATTTACCATTTTAACCATTCCCAAGTGCACAATTCAGTGGCATGAATCAATCCAAGATGCTGTGCTACCATTAACACCATACATTACTATTACCAAAATATTTCTCATCGCCCCAAACAGAATCTCTGTACCCATTAAGCAAAAACTCCCTCTTCCCCCAGTCCCTGGTAACCTCTAGTCTACTTTCTGTCTCCATCAATTTGCTTATTCTAGATAATTCATATAAGTGCAATCATACAATAGTTGTCCTTTCGTGTCTGGCTTCTTTCACTTAGCATACTGTCTTCAAGGTTCGTTCATGTTGTAGCTTGTATCAGAACTTCATTCGTTTTTTTAAAAAAATATTTCAACTACAAAAAATAAAATAATAGACAAAAGACAGCTTAACAAATTATGGAAGCATCACTTTGAAATTTCCTGCCCAGGCACATTTATCTAATCCTAAAAACAAGCTCAATTGTTTCTCTAGTGTTTTGAAAAATGAATAAATGAGTACAGATTGGTTAAGTGACATGACCAAGGTCTCCTTGTTAATGAAGAAAATGAAAAAAAAAAAGATCATATTCACATTCAAAAACTAAATCCCACATTTTTTTTTTACCTTTAGCGCTGATATAGTACCTTCTTTGCCTTTGCTACAAAAATACTACAACATTACTGTCAACTATAGACTGTAAGTTACATTAGTTGTATTTTCCCCATGTATCACCATATTCTTAACACTTGTAATAGAGGAACATTCTTATAATATTAACTACAACCCTCATCTACCACCGAAATCACTTATATAATCCCTAGATTATCCTCTGGCTGTCTTTCAATTAACATTAACCTCCCTAGATATCCTTTTCAGCCGCAATCATATTTATAATTCATCAGTGTTAGTTATACTCATTATAATGTGTTATCATCAACTCTATCAATTTCCACATGTTTACAATCAACCTTATGAAACATTCTACATACATTCAGTATCAGCTCCCCCTTCTCAACCCACATTCTGTCACCTACTAACCTATACACTATAGTTTACCTCCATAATCCTACTCATCGTATTTACTTCAGATCCGTGAGACCATACAATATTCGTCCTTTTGTGTATGACTTATTTCACTCAACATAATATCCTCAAGGCTCATCCCTTTTAATAGCAGAATAATATTCCATTTGTGTGCATACCGCATTTTGTTTATCCATTCATCAGTTGATGGACACATGGGTTGCTTCCACCTTTTGGCTTTTGTAAATAATGCTGCTATAAACATTGGTGCACAAGTGTCTGTTTGAGTCCCTGCTTTCACTTCTTTTGAGTATATACCTTTTTTTTTCCTTGTATTTTGAACACCACAACTCTTTGGGGGTAGAAATCATTATCTCTTTGTTATAGGTGAGTTAAGTGAAGCTTAGAAAAATTGCACAAGGTCACCAGAATGTGGCAGAGCTGAAAATTGACTGTAGAGTTCCTGCCCCCTTCATTTTGCCCAGTATCCTCCCCAGGTCTGGTCAGATGGTCTAGAACACGTGGGAACATCAACCTCCGCATAAGCCTCGTTCCTGAGTTTGAAGCTGTTCTCTCATTCCTACAGGCTGTAAAATCTTCAGCAGGTTATTTATCTTCTTTGAGCTTGTAAATTAGGCCAATGGGTAATACCTCCTCCAGCACGGCTGGTGTTACTAACACGGTGTGTGAAGGTGTGATTGAGGACCACATTCAGGGACAGGTTTCACAGGGCTAGAAGTTCAAGTGTGCCCAACCTCTGTCCTTTCCTGTTCTCCTAATTGGAGAAGAGGCAGAATACTGCATGACTGAGAGGCAGATAGTTTCTGTGCCGGTGTTACCGGATGGCTCTGGTTTCTGGGCTTCTGGGTTCTTGGCTTATGTCGCATAAAAGAATTTAAGGACATGCCAAGGGAGTAAAGAGTTTATTAAGAAACAAGAAAACAAGAAAAGTACATGGTCCAAGGCAGGGACCACGGGTGTGCTACAGAAGGAGATGCACATGTGGGCCCAGGTCAGAGCTTCTTAAAGTCTTTCCTCCTCCCCCTTCATAATGTTGGGGGAGGGGCTCCAGCTGTTTTCTGTTCTGATTGGTTGCCCCACCTGTCATTTTTCAGGGGGCCAATGATTAGGCCTTTTGGGGGTATCCAGGGCTTTCCCTTGACCCTGAACAGGATTCTCATTCCAAATGAGATTCTCATGACCGAGATCTCACAGGATCCCTCAGAAGGTCCCAGGGAGTGTCTCATGGCCATGTTGTCTACTGGCCATGTTGTTTGTTGGCCATATTGTCTGCCAGGCCTCAGCTGTGATGCAAGTCTTCCCTTTCCCTATACTAACCTGCCTTACTGGACCCTCTGGAAAGATAAGACAATCCATGGGTTGTTGTGGGGTTTCCCAACCTCTAAGTTGCCACCACTTACACACATGTTGTGTTAGCTCTAGGACATTCCTTCAGTGTATTGGATGCTACAAAAGCTCCCTCTTTCTCACCCTCAGTGCCCCAAGGGCATTTCTTCCTTAAGCAATACCTGAGAGTTCTATCACTTCAAGTCCTACCTTAAGCAATACCTGTCTCTTGCATCTTGCTTAGATATGATGGTTCAGAAGAGGCTGAAGGTTTTCCAAGGTCTCTGTCTCCTTGTCTCTGTTTCTACTTCTGTTAAACTATAATCTCTGTTGTCAATATAGTCTGCTTCCCAGTCTTCTTCCCTGTAATCTCTTAACACTCTTCTCCTAGTCTTTCCAGATCAAAACCCTACTTATACTTCAAAGCTCAACAACAATGCCATCTGCCCTGATATTTTCAACCTGAGTTAAAATCTCTTCAGTGGAAATCCTACAATGTCTTTCCCCCACTTTTATTATGCCATTTGTATTATAGTTCTATGGAGTTCTCAGTTTCCATGAATTTGATTTTAAACTCTGTAATGGCATTTGTATTTGTCACCTCCAATACCTGGACATCACTAAATACTTGAGTGAGTAAATGAATGAATAAAGAAAGAATCAGTACTTCTCTTGGTGGTCTTACTTCCTATCTTCCACTGATGAGCAATTTTAAACCACTTTGAAATATCTTTTTCTGCCCTTTCCTCCCTTCTCTCAATTTCTACCATTCACTCTTTTTTTTCTACTCCTCTTTTTCCTTCTGAAAGCCCAAAGCACCACCTGCAGAGTTAGGTGCTGTAGCCAAGGTTGCATAAGTTTGCAAGGCAAAAGCAGCATATGTGGGAAGTTCTAAAGTGCTCCCATTGGTCTATAGTTCCTTCAGCATCCAAAGGTAGAGTAACTGGAACCTCCTTTAGACTTCTTACCTAGAATGCATTTACTCTTAGGAATGGGATTCCCAAACCTGCCCACTCCTTTTGTATTTTTTTAAAATTCACTTTATTTTTATTTATTTATCCCCCTTACCCCAGATGGTTCTCTTGTCTGTCTGTCTGCTCATTGTTTTGCTCACCTTCAGGAGGAACTGGGAACCGAACCTGGGACCTCCCACAGGTGAATGCCCAACGGGCTGAGCCACATCTGCTCCCGTGGGCTGTGGCATCTGCTGGCTTGTGGCATCTGCGTGTTGGGGCAGGGGCGGAGTCTAGCTCGTTGCGGCAGAAGGTGGTGCCTATATACTCATTGTGGTGGGAAGCGGCATCTGCTCGTCTTCTTTTAGGAGGCACCAGGACCTGAACCCAAGACCTCCCATATGGTAGGTGGGCGCCCAAGGGGTTGAGCCACATCCGCTTCCCTCTTTTTGTATTTTAAAGATCTTGTGGAAGCTTCTTTTCCTTTTAAGTTGTCTGTCAAGTCACTGGTCAGAAGGTGCAAACTGGGGAGAACAAAGGTATTCCTTGGTCTCTGAAGACATTCACATAAAGTGGTGTCAGAATATTAGGCCTCAGCTCAGGCCAAGAATGTTCTCAGGGCACTTCTCACAGCAGCTGTTTTCTTCTTCTTTTGCCCCCACTCTCCACTCCAATTTTGAAAGAGAAATGCCCAGCTAGAAAGAGGTGCATTGTAGCTGAGGTACAGGGCCCTACAAGCTGTGAAAGTTGAAAGGGAGGGTATGAGAGAAGGCATAGTTCTTATTCCAGGGTAGGGATGGTAGAGGTATCTAATGACCTCAGGGCGTTTCATGAAACCTGATTCTCCTTTATTTCACAAACCTTCTTGGCTCTAATGGTAGATTAAATTGTGTACCCCACTAAAGGACAGGTTTTTTATCTTAATCTGCATTCCTGTGAATATGAACATGTAAATGGGACATTTTGTTTTGACATTTGACATGTTGTTTTTAGTTAAGATGTGGCCCAACTGAATCAGGGTAGGTCATAATCCATATTACTTATAAAAAGAAGACAGCAGAAACCAGAGGAGAGGGAAACACAAGAGGAGCCAGAAGCTGTATTCAGAGGAAACTGAAAGAGAAGACATGAGGGGAGAGAGATCATCATATGGTGGGAGGCAGATATGCAAGCCCAGGCATCACAAGGATTGTGGCAAGCCAGCACCAGCATGCGATCATCTTCAGGCAGAAAGCAGACTCTTGTTAATGCCTTGATTTTGAATTTCTAGCCTCCAAAATCATAAGACTATAAATTCTTGTAGAATTTGTCAAATTAACCCTGGCACACTAAGGTAGCTCTGAACTTGATTTTCTCCAGTTATAGTGCTCATTTCAAGTCAACAAATATTCTTAGAGCTTCCAAGAGAGTTGTAGCCACTGCCTTCAAGGAGCTTTTAATTTTGTAATGAAAATAGACACATTCACAAAAAGTAAAACAGTAAAAAAATGCAATGTTTTAGCAGATAGAGAAGCAACGTTTTACTGGAACCTAGAGGATGAGATTAGTTCTAATGAGTAGAGGGCAGAAGGGCAGGCCAGGGAAGGCTGCTTAGAGGAGGCAGCAATGAGTGGAGCCTTGAAGGATAGGTGGTCCTTCAGGGAGCCCAGGGGTGTGCAGAGGGCCATGAGGCAAAGGCAAAGTATGCCAGAGGAGTCACTGGTATTCTGGTATGGCTCAAGCACAAGTTGAGTGAGTGAGACAGTAGGATTAGAAAGGAAAGTTGAAACGATGTCACTGAGGGTCTTTATGCCAAGATAAGATGCTTGAGCCTTTGTAGATAAGGAGGACCCTTTGAAGAATTTTGAGTCAAGGATTGCCCACACTTCAAATCTGGAAGCCTTTCTTGTCACCCAATCAGACTCAAATCTACATCCATTACCTCTTTAGAATCCACACAATTCTCTCCATCTCTATAGTCCCCAACAGTCTTTGTTCCTGCCACCATCTTTTCACACTTGGATTAATGCAACAATCTCCTAACTAGTCTTCCAGCCTCCAGAATTCCCTGCTACCATGGCCTCCCAATGTATTTCCCTCCAGCAGCCAGACTGGTGTCTCTAAAAGTGCAGTTCCTATCATGACAATATCCTTCTCCAGAACTTTCAAGATCTTCATTTTACACTTGGGGTAAAGGCAACAGTCCTTTAATATTTCACACCTGTTTATTTTCCATTCTTGTCTCCTGCCATCTGTGCCAGCGATACTAAACCATCTCTAATTCTGAAACCCTTTCTCAATGGGAATGCCCTCCCCCTCCACTGGCCACCTGGATGAATCCTGCAGGGCATTCAAAGTTCAGCTGAGGAGTCACCTCTTCTAGGAAGCTTCCCTGACTCATCCATCCTCCACGCTACCTGGTCTTTTAGCACTTAGCACACAGTATTGAAATGTACTTTTGATTTATTTTCCTCCCGCTTTTGGTCTTATTTTAGCCTCTCTGTTCCCAAAGAACTGGTAGTTAGGGTGCAAATAAAGGTCCTCAAAAAGAAGACTAATGATCACTTCCTCTCCTGATTAACTGACTTCCCCTGGTCTGCATTGCCCCCAGACGTTTTGGACATGGCAGTGTGTTCTGAACAAGTTATTTACTCCTATTTTCTTCTTCTCCTCCCTCTCATTATCTTTCTTTCCCTAAATCTGTCCAAAGAGGCCTCTGTGGTATAGTAGAAAGAGTAAGTACAAAGTTGTTTTAAAAAACCCAGAGGGCGGCAGATGTGGCTCAAATGGATGGGCATCCGTCTCCCATATGGAGGGACCTGGGTTTGATCCCCGGGACCTCCCGGTAAAATAAAAGAAAAATATAGAAGACACACAGGCCGCCAGGCCCCGCATGCAGGTGTGCCAGGCCCTGCTGAGCCACGCAGCAAGGTGATGATATAATGGGAGGGTGACACAAAGGGAGAGCCAAGGCGGGACACGCTGAAAGACCAGGAACTGAGGTGGCGCAGATGGCAGGACACCTCTCTCCCACATTGGAGGTTTCTGGGATCCAATCCTGGTGAAGACAAGAGGAGAAGGATGAGAGGAGAGGGCAGGAAATGGACACAAGGAATTGCCCAGTGAATGGACACAAAAAAACAGCAGAACTAGGGTGGGGGTGGGGGGAAGGGGGGTTTAAAAATGGATAAAAGTAATAAATAAATAAATAAATGTTAAAAAAAAAAACAAAAAACCCAGAGCAAAACACCAACTCTTAACTATAGTTGCCCTTAGGGAGTAGGATGGTTGATATTTTATTCTTTCCACTTTTCTGTATTTACCAAATTTACTGTATTTTGTAATAGGAAAAACTCTTTTTTTTTTTTTTAAAGTGAGCAAGAGCCCAGACCAAGACTCAAAGAGCTTGGTATAGAGATAGAATAACAGAAGAGTGTGGGTAGTAAACTGTCATTTGTATGAGAAAAGAAAAGCATAAAAAAAAACCCATTTATAAACTGTCTCTGGAAGGATATATAAGAAATGACTAATGTTGATCTCCTCTGTAGAGAACTAGGCGGCTAGAGGCATGGATAGGGAGACTCTTCACTCTATCCTTAAGTACATTTTGAATTTTGAGCCTTGTAAATGTATAACCTAGTAAAATAAATGAATAAAATGAAAATAAAAAGAGCTGAGCCTTTGGATGAATTGTGTGCTTTATTAACATGTATCAATAAAATTGGTTTGTGTGGGAAACGGATGTGGCTCAAGCAATTGGGCTCCCATCTACCATATAGGACATCCAGGGTTTGATTCCCGGGGCCTCCTGGTGAAAGGCAAGCTAGCCTGCATGGCGAGCTGGCCCGAGCGGAGAGCTGGCCAATGCGGAGTGCTGGCACAGCAAGATGACGCAACAAAAAGAGACACAGAGGAGAGACAATAAGAGATGCAACAGACCAGGGAGCTGAGGTGGCGCAAGAGATTGAGCGCCTCTCTCCACCCCGGAAGGTCCCAGGATTGGTTCCCCATGCTGCCTAAAGAGAAGACAAGCAGGCACAGAAGATCACACAGAGAGCAGACAGTGAGCCCAAAGGTGGGGGGGGAGGGGGAGGGGAGAAATAAATAAATCTTTAAAATAAAAAAAATAAAAAAAATAAAAAATAAAAAAATGGGTTTGTTAAATTAAAAAAAAAAAAAAAAAGCTGAGCTCGCATTCTAACCCATTTTTGAACTTTTGAAACCTCACTTTTGCCATCTGTAAAGTGGAAAAATAATATGCTTCACAGGGTTGTTGCAAGGAGTAAATGATATATGAGAGTGTCTTTTTCAAATTCAGAGGCACTAAATAAAGGTGAAGGATTGCGCTCTGGCCTTCTAATTTCCCCAGCCCTCCCACCTTCCCATCCCGTCTTGTCGTCCAAATGAAGCTGTCAAGACCAAACCCTGTGCCTGTCGGCATGTCCCCCAGTGAATTGCCTCACTTGGCTCTCTGCCTGTTGGAACATAGCTAACAGCATGGAGGAAAAGCCACACTTCTAGGAACTGGACATTTCAAAGCAGCCAAACAGCTCTTTTTGTTTTCTCAGGCTTTCAGCTTGCCAGCTAGTTCCACACATTAGAAATATTTTGGGCCAGCACTACAGTTTTCATCCATAGCAGAGTCATTTTGTTTCATGACTACTTCCTTATAATAGCTCTGGGAAAAACGGCATTGGGCCTAGTCCCAAACCACGTTTCTGGCATTGCAAGCTACATTCAAGAATGGTGTCTTTGGGTAGTAATTATAAAAGAAGTCGACATATCCTGAAACTTACAAGGGTTTGGTCTGGAGAAAAGAGGGACTGTTTGGGTTGAGTTTCTAAATAGCTGTCATCACCATAACCTTCAAGCTCTCTGAGGCGGCAAGAGGAGCTTAATTTACCATGGTTCTGCCTGTTCAGGTAACCCTCCTTTTCTCTGCAGCCCTGTGGTTTTTTCCTCCTTTAAGTGGATATTTATTGAGTGTTAAGAAGTACGATGCTGAAGCAGGTACTTTCTTGATTACCTGTAACAGGGTTGCCAGCTTTAGCAAATAAAAATACAGGATGCCCAGTGAAATCTAAACTTCAAATAAAAAATGAGTAAGCTTGTCTGAAACCGGGCCGCAAGATCAGGATGGGAACGGGACCAGGCCCCAACATGCTTGCATTGTTCACATTCTCCCTCCTGAACACCGTGCCTTACCTGCCTTGGAATTCCACTTCCCAAACTGTTCCCACACTCTTGCTTCCTGTCTCATATCCATGTTCTCCTGTAGTTTCCCACTCTGCCTGGGCCCAATGATTGTCCCATTCTGCCACCTTACTCCCTCTTCATCTGCAGTTCCTCCTTGAATTTCTTCTGTGTCCACCTGGAGGAATAATTCTGCCTGATTCAGTGCTGCCCTGAGACCCACTTCTGGTTCTGGACACTTTGACTCTAGCTCTCACTAGATTTGTCCTCTCCTCTTAACCTTTGGCATCAGAAAGGTTCTACTCTGAGGTAACAATACCTCAGAGAGGTATTGTTAATAAGTGCTACCAGTCCAGAGGCCACATTTCTAAAAAGTCAGCCACTCTCATTGAGACCCTGTTGTCTAATGAGTGGATACCTAAGGCAAGAGCAAATCTGCAAACTTGCTGGATTCCAACACTATCTCTGATGGCATCCATCTATTTTGGGGTCATTGGTAACTAGAGAGCACATCTAACAATTTAATTCTGGTCCAGTAAGTGAATCCCCAGTAAATCTGGACCAGAGTCCTAAGTGAGAGCTCTGTTGTCTGAGAACAAGTTGTTCAAACTCGCTTCTGAGTCACTTCATGATGCAGGATGCCCTGCTGGATCCCAGGGCCCATCCTCAATCCATGACTCTGTGCAGTCAATTCAGTTATTGGCTCTGACTTCCTGCACAATTGCTAATTCTACAGGCTTTGCAATAATGCCCCATGTGATGGTTTGAAGATATATGTCCCCCAGAAAAGTATGTTCTTAGAGTTAATCCATTCCTGTGGGTGTGGACCCATTGTCAGTAGGACCTTTTGATGAGGAGGATCTTTTTTTAAATTTTTTAAAAAAAATTTATGTATACGTATTAATAAAGCATAAATCCTTCCAAAGTGTACAACCAATGGTATTTGGTGTAATCCCATAGTTGTGCATTCATCACTTCAGTCATTCTTAGAGCACTTTCATTATTCCAATAATAATGATAATAAACAAAAACAAACAAAACTCATCACCTCTTAATCTTTCTATGATTCCCCTGCTGTACACAGCTGCTGTTCTTTTTTTTTCGATGAGTAGGATCTTAAGATATGACCCACCTCATTCAAAGTGTGTCTTAATTCTCTTATTGGAGTCCTTTATAAGAGAGAGAAAGCCATGGAAGCAAGAAGCTGAAAGCAAGGAAACTGAGAAGAGAAGGGAGAGACCAGCACATGCCACCATGTGCCTTGCCATGTGACAAGGATCAATGGCAGCTGGTCTTCAGGAAGAAAGCACTGTCTTTTTTTTTTCAGATTTGTTTTTATTTATTTATTTATCCCCCCCTTGCTGCTTGTGCTCACTGTGCCCATTTGCTTTGCGTTTTTCTGTGTCTGCTTGTCTCGCTTTGTTGGGTCATCTTGCTGTGCCAGCTCACCGCACTGTGCGGGCTGGCTTGCCTTCATCAGGAGGCCCTGGGAATCAAACCTGGGGCATCCCATATGGTAACCAGGAGCCCAACCAATTGAGCCACAGCTGCTTCCCAAGAAAGCACTGTCATGATGGTGCCTGGATTTGGACATTTTCACAGCTTCAAAACTGTAAGCTTGTAAGCTATTAAATTCTCATAGTTAAAGCCAACGCAATTTATGGTATCTGCTTTTAGCAGCTTAGCAAACTAAAACACCCCAAGACTTCCTTTAAAACAGAGGCCAAGTAAATAGGGCTCATCTTACTAGGTAGTGGCCACTAACATGGTGATGCCCAGCATTACGCTTCATTTGTTTAGTTTAGGCCAGAGGATGTAAAATAGTGAGCTGGGGGCCAAATGATGCCTATGAATGGGTATTTAAACAAAAACTGAAGATTGCTAAGAAATAAAAATCAGGAAGCTCTACACAAAAATCTAGATTTCTGTAGTCCTTTATTATTGTGACCATAGTACAGGCTTTGCTTTCTGTTAAAATTTTTAATAGTAGCCATTTTAGGGTGTGTGAAATGGTATCTCATTGTGATTTTGATTTGCTGTATTAGTCAGCCAAAGGGTGCTGATGCAAAATACCAGAAATCAGTTGGCTTTTATAAAGGGTATTTATTTGGGATAGAAGCTTACAGTAACCAGGCCATAAAACATAAGTTACTTCCCTCACCAAAGTCTGTTGCCACGTATTGGAAGCAAGATGGCTGCCAACGTCTGTGAGGGTTCAGGCTTCCTGGGTTCCTCTCTTCCCAGGGCTCATTTCTCTCCAGGCTCAGCTGCTCTGCTTTCTCCACAAGGCCAGCTATAGACTATCAGGTGAATGGCTCTGTCTCTCTCCTCGAGCCCTCTTCCTGTGTTTAATGGAAACTTCTCTCCTTTCTCACATATCTGCTTCTCTGTGTGTTTACTTCCCAGGCTCCAGGATCAAAACTCCAACTAACTCCTGTGCCTTGTCATTCTCTCTGTGAGTGGCTACCCACCAAGGGGGCAGGGACTCAGCATCCTACTGATGTGGCCCAATCAAAGCCTTAATCATTATTTAATCAAGTAAAAGTGAAACCTCTGAATCCAATACACTCTAATATGCCCAGAGGAAAAGACCAGTTTACAAATATAATCCAGTATCTCTTTTTAGAATTCATAAGCAATATCAAACTGCTACATTTGCATTTCCCTAGTGGCTAATGATGTTGAGCATCTTTTCATGTGCTTATTGGCCATTTGTATCTCTTCTATGGAGAAATGTTTATGCAAGTCCTTTGCCCATTTAAAAACTGTGTTGTTTATTGTTTTGTTGTTGAGTTGTAGGATTTCTTTATAAATTCTGGATATTAAACCCTTACCAGATACATGGTTTCCAAATATTTTCTCCCATTTGGTAGGTTGTCTTTTCACTTTCTTGATAATGTCTGCTAATGCACAAAAGTTGTTCATTTTGACATGACTCATAGGACAGTTTGGGAGGAAAAACTTTTGTGGTTTCCTCTGAGAAGGAATGGTAGTGGAGATGGAGATATAAGAAGACATGCTTTTTACGTTATTACCTCGTGTGTCATTTGACTTTTTTTTTTTTAAATATCTCACTGTA
>JAQZBX010082626.1:0-13509 GCA_029593785.1 Cabassous unicinctus | reverse complement strand
AAAAAAAAAAAAAAAGAATGGCTGAATAAAGGGGTAATTGTTAATTTCAGGGAAAAAAAGTGACTCCTTCAGGCTTCCAAAATGGTAGTCATAAAAAAACCTTCCAGAGGACCATCCTACAAACAACGAATGAAGTTAACAGGGAAGCAGGTTTTATTTTTATTTTATTTATTTATTTTTGAGGTAGCAGGGTCAGGGATTGAATCCAGGACCTCATATGTGAGAAGCCAGTGCTCAACCCCTGAGCTACACAAGCTCCCCGGGAAGCAGATTTTAAGTTTTTTTTTGTTTTGTTTTTTTTTAAATCAAAAGGGTCAAACATACATCAAAATTTAAACATTTTTTCTGCCATCTTCTTCCACTATCACCTTGCTGTCATTTACTTAAAGTCAAGCAGAGACTGGGATGTTACAGAAAGGATCTTTTACTTAAATAGAGAACACTAGACACGGCCTCTCAACCCTAGCTGTGCACTAAAATAATCCAGGGAAGATTTTTGTTTTAATGACAATGCCTGGCCCACACTCCCAGAGACCCGTTTACTTGGTCTGGGGAAGGGTTTGGGTACCTGCATTTTTTCAAAAATTCCCAGCTAATGAACTTTGAACACATTCAACAGATTGCATCAATGTTAATATTCTGGTTGTGATACTGTGCCATAATTTTGCAAGATGTTACCATTGTAAAGGCTACATGAGTTCTCTCTGCATTATTTCTTACAAATGAATATGAATCTACAATTATCTCAAAATAAAAAGTATAATGGAAAAAAGATCCCCAGATAATTCTAACATGTAGCTAGGGTTAAAACAAACAAAAAACAGTGGACTGGAGAATCTCAAATTCCTGCCAATCCAAGACTGCAAACTATTTCAATCTTAGCCATTAAAAGGTAATTAAGGTTAAAAATGCTATGCAAAAGCCAAACACAAATAATTTATTGTTAAGCTAAAGCCAAAAATCCAAACTACTATGCCCTCCCATTAGTATATTCCATGAAGTTGACTGGATAAGCATTATGCAATGATTACATTTACCTTTTGGACTGAGATCTATCTAATTGTGGTAGGCCACTCTAAGGTGATCCTCGTCTCCTGGTATTTGCACCGCTCGTATAATCCCCTCCCTCTCGAGTGTGGTTCTATTTAGTTACCCACTTCTAATAAGCAGAATATGACAAAAGTGACAGAATGTCACTTCTGAGATTAAATTATAAAAGGACTGTGACTTCCATCTTGGAGGCACTCTCTGATTCCTAGCTCTGGGGGAAACAAGCTACTGTTGTAAACTGCCTACAGGACCACAGGATAAGGAACTGATGTCTCTGGCCAACAACCACCTGGTGAAAACCTGAGTCCTGCCAAAAGTCAGATGAGTGAGCTTAGAAGGGGATCCTACTTGAGTCAAACCTTGAGAACTGTGGCCCCAGCTGACACCTTGCCTGAAGCTTTATGACAGACCCAGAGCCAGAGGCACCCAACTTAAACCAAGCCCAGATTCCTGATCCATAGAAACTGTGAGATAATAAATATTTCAGAGAGAGAGAGAGAGAGAATATGAATATGAATCTAAGCCACTAAATTCTGGGGAAATGCAGGGCAAAGGACAATTAATACAGCTAGGATAGGTCAAACCCAAAAGAAAGAATCTAATATGATTGCTCCCGCTTACCTTTCTTCTTAATATCAACCCCCCCAGACTCTACATTTTCATCTACCATTTATAAGCTCTGCTCTACTTAAGCTGATCTCACCATTATACAGATGCCCCCTAAATGCCACCTCGTTTAACTTCAACTGGCTTCCTATCTATCCATCCATCCAAATCCTAGCCATCCTGCAGACAGTACCTACAGATCTCTCTTCTGAGAATACCTATTACTATCCACTTAGTACTTGATTAAACTACTTACTGAACTAATAGCTTTGAGTGTCTTCATTCAAAGGCATCATAAACTCCTTGAGTTATGTCATATTCCCTTCAACATTGAGTACCATACTGAGCAGGTACAATTATGAGTATCCAAGACGTTTTATCTCTTCCAGAGTATTAATAAATAAGGGAACTCTCAACATTTTTTTTTTGTTAAAAAAACAAACAAACAGGAGGGGAGGGGTAGAAAGAAACAAAGCACTTCAATCTATAGTGTGAGACCTCATTGGTTTAATGTCTATGTTTGAAGTAACTGAGTAAAATGCCACCTTATCTAAAGGATAGCAGTAATGATGACAAATCCCTTCCAACCCTATGATTAGCCTAGTAAGTGTTGCACAGGCTTTTGAAATTTTCCCTTTATTAGTGGTTTTTTTTTTTCCAACATGAATTTATTGCATACTGAAAAAAAATCCATTCTCCATTTAGTCACAAAGTTACTAATTAGTTTCTTAAAACAACTTACCTTCCATCTAAACCCACCTCTGTAGTAACTGATCACTAGTCAAAGCATATGGATAAACACTGCTGTTAAATTTCAACAAGATCAGTAGTTTTCAACTTTAGCTTGCATAAGCATCACCTGGAGAGCTTGTTAAGCGACTGCTGAACCCCACCTTCAGTTTTTGATTCATTGAACTACTGCCATAAGCAACTGAACAAGTCAATGTAATTTAAAGCTTACAGCTCAAGAAGATCACGTGGGAAAAGATAAAAGTTCAAGAGAAGGAAATCTAAACCATACCAAATACCTTCAAAGCTCAGATACACACATACATACACTGTAAATAAATCAATCAATTTAAGTTAATCTTGGTATGTACACTTGAATTCAATTTCTTGGAAACAATGAGCATCTCCAATTAACTAAGGAAAACACTCAAAGGCTTTAAAAGGCTATGAAATAAACAAATGAAACATTTAATGTAAAAAGGCCAATCTAGTAGTTTAACCCTGTTATTTTCACTTGGCAGATTAAAAACAAAAAAAACAAAAAAAACAAAAAAAAACACCTTAAAGTTCTCAGATGTAGTAATTAACTTGCCAGTTGAAGGAAAAGCCAGAGCTAGAACTGATTCCCCAGCCAGTACACAATACACTGGAATATACTGCCTCCCTTAATTTATGTTTACAGCCCATTTTGGAATCAAATTTTCTTTAATTTCAAATCAACTTCCTACAAAGGCAACCCACCCACTTTTCCTTATACCTCCTCTCTGCCCACTCTCAACCAATGGCCTCAAGCCCTGTTCTCAGCACACCCTTCTCAGAATTCTACTCATTCTCCCTGAGTGAAAATTATGACAGTGGATGAACTACCATTATACCAGTGGTTCAGAACTATCATTGGAGCAGCTAAAACGATATAGATACTCAGACTCCACCCCAGACTTAATGAATAAGAATCTCTAGGAATCTAAGGAAGCCTATGTCCCTCACCTCTGTGTGTTCCTTAGGCAAGAACACATCCTCTTAACACAGTGCCTGGTATACAAAGAACATACAAACATTTGCTGAATGTTGTTATAGAAATAAAAAATGACAAGTTTAAACACCTCCCAACTGCACAACTGTGTGGTGTTAGTTTAATAAATTACCTAGATACTTAAGCAGATAGGTTAAGCAAATATAGTTTGGCAAGATAAGGGCTTCATACACGTCTCTTATTATAATATAGGTTAAAGAAAATCCCTGATCTTTTCTTAAAAAGCTCAAAAAGTAGCCAAAAGATTTAAATAAAACACCAAATTAAACAAACTATAACCAGTGAGTTACAGAAAGCCAGAAAATCAAGTTTTCTAAAAGAAACAAAGTGTTGACTTGGTTGAACACTAGAACTAACTGCAGATCTCTACAAATAACTATCTGTCGTTGCCCGAACTCCTTTCCCAGAACAAGTAGTCAAGTTCCAAAGGAAAGATTAAACTAATCTGGCAATCTTTTTACATTTTGAATTTTTTCTCCTGCAAATTATTTCAAATTCACTAATAACATACCTGATTTCATAATGAAAAGGTAGAGTTTGGGAGTAAGGTTTTTAAAATTTTTGAAGTTAACAGTAAACTATCTAAAGTGAAGCAAATAAAAACAATAATTTTAACTTAATAAACTTACAGCCTGTAGTCCCATTACCCAGGGTTCTTTACCAGGGGTCCATGAGCTTGAACTCAAATTCAAAAAAACATTATTCGTGTTGGTGCGGGTGTGAAATACATATCAAATAACACACAATATAATGTGGACTTAGTAAGGGGCCCGTAGTTTTCACCTGACTGGCAAAGGGATCCACGGAACAAAAAGGTTAAAACCCCTGCATTAAACCAACATAAGTTTTTTAATTGACAAACCTAGACAACTGATATTTAAAACCTCTATGATTAACCAATAAGATAAATATCATGGCAGAGGGGGAAATGAGCAATGGACAATTCACCCCAAAAACAAACAAACAAACAAAAAAAAACCTTTGCCCAATGACCATATTATAAGGTCAAACTCACCAGTTTAAAAAAAAAAAAAAGAGCAAATTTTTAAAAATGACCATTTTATTCCAATCAAGTACTGATGGGTGGGGAAAAAACAATGCAAACTTCTGAAAGCTATCTGGTAACATGTATCAAATGCCTTGGAAATAAATCCTTTCCAGCAATTCAATTATCCTTAGGAAATAAGAAAACATCCAAAGATTTATCTATAAGAATATTTCCCATGATGTTTATAAAAGCAAGAAACTAGATAATAAAAAGGCCAGTAATAGATTGATTAAATTACTTTAGGTCCATAATCACTTAAGCACTTGAAAAATATGTACAAAGTTTTTCAGGGATTCTTTGTTTTTTTTTTGTAACCTGGTTTTTTTCATTGAAACAAAGTATGACCACACTGTCATTAAAAAAAAAAATATATATATATATATATATATATATTATCCAGAGGTCTGGAATGATCACTATTCATATTTTGGTGTATCTCTCTAAGTGGCAGGCTTATGCTGTCTTTTTATTTTTTTTCTTGCTTAACCTTTTTTTCTTACAATGCACATCCATTACCTCTATAATTTTTAAATTTAAAGCTATGAACATGAATAACCTATAACATAACCAAAGCCCAATTTAGACCTAGTAAGTATACTATTTCAAGAAAAGATGGTCTAGGATACATCCTATCCTTTGATTTCACTGATATTTCTAAATATAAACGTTCAACAAGGCATACTTATATACTCAATAATTCTATTTAAAAGCATTCTTAAAATGAAATAAACTAGAAAAACGAGAGTTTTAAAGAATCAAGTATGTTAAGAAGGCAAAAGTAGGACACCTAAAAAAAATTTTTTTTTGGTTTTTATGTCTTATTAGTTCATTTCCTCAGCATTTAGTCTCCCATAAGCTAACAAAGAATGTCATGTGTATTAGCTACATTTCTGCCCCAGATATGACATTAAGAACTTGTTTGGCCCCAGTGATTAAGATAAACCTAAGAGCTGAGAAAGTCTGATGTTTATATGAATGGGAAGTCTTATGTTTACGTGAATAGAAACTATAAGCAAGTCAAAAGTTAAATAATAAATACCGATGAGTTTTTTTAAAAGCTAATTAAAATGACAATAAGCTAGGCAATTAGTTTGAAAACATCAGATTTCATATACTTGTAGATACAAGAGAATTCAAAGTTTTACAGCAATTCTTTAATAAAGTTTCCTAATTAAGTGAAACCTTCTTAATTTAGTGGCCTAAGAACTCAACTGTCATTTTTGGGATCAGAAAGAGAGCAGCAAAACTTCTAAAACCCTTCAATTTTCCTTCTTAGACTGCATGAGATTTCCACATTTTAGTAATAGCACTAAATATTAGATTTTTTTTTACTATTATTCAAAACATTGTCTTGAAATGGGCCTTAATGACTCAATTTTCAAAAGAAAAGTGTTACTTATTATCCACAATATTGTAAAATCTGTTAATCACAGACCTCAACAAGTAGTAGGCAGTGGCATACTACTAATGGACCTATCGTGAATTTAGCCAACCAATTTAAGTTAAAAATAAAGACTGACATGCAAGAACAGTAACTTGCTGCTCAGGCATAGTTTCATTCCACATAGTGTTTTCTAAAAGTTGCACTAAATCGGGACATTTTTTATTCTTCAACCGTATCCCTGATCTCGCATCAAACAGCTTTTTTTCCCCCCAAACAAATGAAAACTTTTGATTTTCTAAAGCTCAAAAATGCAAAATCTGACCCACAAAAAGATTAAAATTGATGTGGTTTATCTACATAAACCAAACCTAACTTACTGACCACGAAATACCAACTATCAGAGAAAGAAGTCTAGAGCAGAGTACTGACCTCTGCTTTCTAACTCACAATAGAGTCTTGTCCAACATTAGACAATAACACTGCATGTTGTTGTTTTTAACCGCAGGGCTGGGTATGCAATCGGCAGAACTATTCCGACAGTTTCTAGCAAGTCATATGCTACGACTAGAAAAAGTAGCAGTTAGGTCCCGAACAGAAGAGACGTAAAAAGATGTAAGCAGACACCTCAGCATCGGAAAAGGGCCATCAGCACCTTTTCCGAGAAATAGTTCCCTTCCCCCACCTTTAAGTAGGCACTTAAGACTGCCAAGGAGATCCATCTTAACTGGTCCCCACTTGGGGCAACTGTTCACACCAAGCTGCTCTTAGGCCTACCCTAACCCCTTCCAAAAGTGCAGTAAGACTGAACGGACGGTAACGCTTAAGAGGGGCCCAATTCTTCCCGACTCCTCTTCTCCACCCACCCCCTATTCCTCCGCCCCGCCCGGGTAGGCGCTCCTCGGGCCAGAGGAAGGACACCGGGCCAGGGGACGGACAGAAATTGCCCTCAGGAGAAGGTTTTGGCGGCCGGAGGCCTCCGCCATAGCTGTACCCTGGAAGCACCGCCCCCAGCGCACCACCCCACACCCAGCTCGCAACTAACCGGAGAGCGTCTGCTTCCGACACCCTCTATCCCCAAGCAGAAACAGCGGGAGAGGCAGGGCCGGGAGGCACGGGGCTGGGCTGCGTACCAGGCCCACGCCTGCTCTCGGAGCCGCGCGGGCCGCGCTAATCCACTCCCGGGTCCGGCCTGGTCAAGCCGGCGCGGCGGCCACCCTCACCTGGATGACCTCGTTGACCTCCCGGATACATTCCACCATGTGTTGCAGAATCTGCTCGGCCGTGAGCACCTCGTAGCGGTAATCCTCCTCCTGCTCGTGTCCCGGCCCGCCGCCGCCACCACCGCCGCCACCGCCGCCACCGGGCCCCAGAGCGCTGCCGCCGCCGCCGCCCGTCTCCCCGCACAGCAGTCCGTCCCGCTCCCCGCCGACGCCCAGCCCGGGCTCCACCAGCTCCACCTCGCCCAGATCCAGGTTATCATCGTCCGGCTCGTCCTCGTCCTCGTCCTCCTCCTCCTCGGCGCCGCTATCCTCCTCGCTGCACTCCTCGTCCTCGTCGAACTCGTAGTTGTAGCCCTCGTCCGAGTCCATGGCGCGACGCGCGGGGGCCCGGCGGACGCTGGCCCTGAGGCGGGGAGAGGGCGGGGACGCCGAGGCCCCGGCTCTCGCTCCGGCTCCGGCTGATGTCCGGACGCAGGCCTGGCTCCGGCCCCGCGGGCCGCGGCTCCTCCCCGGGCGCGGCGGTTGGCGGCTGGTGGCGACGGGGAGGGCGCGGAGGAGGGAGGGAGCGAGGGGGCCGCTCGCTGCCCGCCTCAGTCAGACGCGGCTCCGCTCTGGCCTCCGAGAGAAAACAGCCCCCAGCGCCACCTCCACGGCCGCTGCTACCGCTACTGAGCCAACAAAGGGGCGTGCGTCACCGCGTCGCGCTGCGTCGTCGCGTCATTCCCCTTTGCGTCACCGCGCCCCGCCGCCCCTGCGTGAAGATCGAGGAGACCCCACGCCCTTTCCTGTCTTGGCATGGGAGCACCGCGACTCAGGAATCACCTTTTGGGTTCTTGCAGTGGCGGGTCTTTGGGGCGGCCCAAAGCCAGTCGAGCTTTCATTTAAGGATGTTGCAGCCTCCTCAACACCGAGAGAGGGTCCCCTGGACCGACCCGGTGGCTTTTTTGGCCGTAGGCTATAGGGTCCATACCTCTCACGCAATCCTCCTGGGAAGGCGGCCTTCTTACCGGGTTTTTAAAAGCACTTCCCGCCTGCCCTAGGGTAATTCTCGGAAGCCTTTAGCTATTGAGGTAAAATTCTTGTTGCCCGGGCTACTGAATAGAAAGCTGTTTTACGCGGAACTTTCTAAACATGAGGTGACAGGTGAACCTCATTTTAAGTAGTTCGTTTTATTCTGCACAGTTGTACAAAGGAGTAGTGATTTTTTTTTTTAAGTCTTCTCTAGTGACCTCATTCTTAAGAGGCGTGTCCTGAATTCCTCCCAACAAACTCCTATTGAGGGCCCTACACTATGTAAACAGGAGTGGCTCATTAATTGAGCACCGTATAAGGGCTTCACGTATATTTTCTCATCTTCAAGGAGCCACTGTACCCATTTTATATCTGAGGAACCTGAGGCTGAGAATGGGAGAGGGACTTGCCCTATTTTAGCCACTAGGTGACCCAAAAACATTGGTCACTGAAAAAATGCCTTATAATGCAAAATATTTTCTACATAATGCACAAAAGTGCATTATAATACAAGACAATATGCACAGTTTTAGAAAGTGCCAAATGTAGCAGAGGGTGCTTGCTGAGCTGAATGTTAATGGATGACTAGTTGTTGTCCAACAGAGAAGGTAGGAAAGATGAGCTAGCCTGAGAGAACAACAGAAGAAAAGCACAGAAGGTGTAAAGTAGTTAGTTTGGGAAGCCTAAAATACAAGAAAGGTAAATGGCAAAATAGCAAGCAAGTTAGGAAGGGGTCAGTAAGAACATTTTAAGAGGACTTAAATCTTGTAAGCAACAAAGGAGAACCAGAGAAGGTTATCAGTGGAGAAGAGCCATCAGAAAGCTCCCTCTTGAGATAGCTTGAAGATTTGGCCAGATTGAAAATCTTTTAAAAACTAAATCCCTAATTTATTGATTTATCTTACTCTTTATTTTACTGTTCAGACTCTGCAGTTCCACTTGGAAATTGATTTAAAAGGGGGAAAATACCTTATAATAGCCTCGACTAATTTGTTCATTTTGTAAATTCTTAAATCATCAGAGTTTCTTAGAATATATAATCTCAAGATTTGCAAATTGTTTTATAATCAGTGCTGGTAGGTCTTGGTTCTTTGAGTCTGTTTATTTTCAGCCATCCTAGGTTGTTGTAACAACTAGGGCAACTATGGACACTAGCAAATTTCTCTACCCCATTCCTATTTTATACACTTGTCAGTACCCGAAATTCCCTTGCCCTATCTGTGTACCCCTACCTTAATTGAACCTTACTATCCATATCTTTCCCTCTGATGCTGGAACAAGGCCCACTATTGGAGAAACTTGCATAACTACATACATTCTATTACTAAAATTTCAATCACCAACATAACTGAACTTTCATCACTGCCCAGGAATACAGCACTTGTTTCTGCATTTTTCTCCCACTCTCTACAACTCTTTCAAACCTTCACCAGTTTTCTCAAACCCTCAGCCCTTTCCAAGCCCTTTCGAAGGCTCCCAAAGCAGATGACTTTACATCACAGAAAATACTGAAATCATCAGAACCAATGTGATTGAAGTAAGCCAAGCAAAGAAGAAAGTGTTATGGGATAAAATCAGAGAAGACAGATAAAGTAAGGGAGCCAGTAGGGCCTTATAGACCATCTTAAGTAGTATACATTAATGCAATGGGAAACATTAAAGGGTTTTAAGCAGAAGAGTAAAATTGCATGATCTGTGTTTTTAAAACAGATAGCTATGGCTGCTTTGTGGAAAATGGCCTAAGAAAGTAGAGACCAGTTATGAGGCTATCACAGTAGTCCATTTAAATAATGATAATGTCTTGAACTAGGGTTGTGGTAGTGGAGATGATGAGAAGCAGTCAGATTCAGATATAATTTGAATACAGAACTAATGGCTTTGCTGATGGCTTGAATGTGGGTTTGCTAGGTAGGAATCAAGGATGCGTCCTCGATTTGGGGCTTGAGCAACTAGTAAATAGTGGTGCCATTTACAGGAACATGTTAAGTTTGAGGTGCTTGTTAGACATCCAGGTGGAGATGTTGAACAGGGAGTTACATACTGCTAGTGTACAAGACTGAAAGCCAGGAAAAGTTAGGGCTGAATTTCACTTGTTTCTTTAAACATTGTTGAGAAGCAGCACTGGATAAAGGTTAAGAATTTGGGCTTCAGAGTAGAGAGACCTGAATTTTCCTCTGCTCCACCAGTTGCTTTCTGTAACCTTGAATAAGTTACTGAACCTCTCTGAGCTTCAGTTTGAAGGATTATAATTCCTTTTCTCATAGGATTATTTGTTAGAATCAAATGAAATAATGTATTTAATCCGTTGCCACAGTGCCTTAATAAATCACCTTGCACATTGTGGAAAAACTATGGCGAATTGGATTTATAACCTTTTAATTTGTTTTATTTTAATTGAATTTATATGGACACCGCCTGTGTCCTACCCACTTTCTAGGGAAGAAAATGGGCATACTTTTATCTCAGAAACCTTTCCTATGGTCTCATGAGTTCTTTTTTCAGTCAGCATTATGGACAGTATTGTGTGTGCTTCTGAATTATAGTACTAGGTCTTCTCTTCATAGATAAATTTCATAACCAGATTATCAGGAACACTATTCCATTCATATTTTGGAAGCTATCATAGATTCAGGTTAGGTTGTAGTGCTATTTAAGGAAAACCTGTATAACAACTTCTCTCTGGCCCCTAATTGGCCAAGGGATGACCCACATACATTGTTTTTGTAAATGACTTGCTCTTAAAAGTATTGTTGTGTTACTGCTTTCTTAGCTAGGGTGATTACTGGTGAGTACAGTAGTCTATAAACAACAAAAGGATAAGGTCCTTAAAAAAGAGAATAGGCAAATGATATTTCCTTGGAGCCAAAAGAATCATTGACAGTAATTAGGCACACCCATGTCCTAGTAAGGTAAAAAATATATATATATTAGTATAAATCTATTAAATATCTGCCACAAGCAAAACTCCATAAATACTTATTTGTTCACCAAAAGGTTGAGAACTAAATAACAACAGGAAGAATATGCAGGTGCTTTTCAGATGAATAGAAATTAAACTAACACTGGGATTTTTCTAAGGGCCAATAATAGAACTGTAAGCTGTGCAAAAGCCTTTAATAATGGCAGGGCACAAGGATGACCAACCATCCTGGTTGGCTCAGGACTAAGGGGTTTCCTGGGACTTGGAACTTTTAGCACTAAAACCAGAAAGTCTGAGGCAAACTGAGATGGTTGGTCACCCTACAGAGTATCGCACCAAAAATTCTTGTATAAATGTAATTAAAACAATTGTCTTCAAAACCAAAATGAAAGAAATGCTTTTTATCGTTTTGTTTATAAGCTTTGCTCTTATGCAGCATTTTTTGTTTTTGTTTTTTAACATTTTAGGTGTCCCTGTGTTTTACCAGGCAGGAGGTAAGAAAATTAAATTTTAGCAGAAGCACAAAGAGAGATACTAATAAGCTAACTACTTAATAGAGTACTTTGTATTTCTTTAAAAACATTTGTTGGGAGCAGTTGTGCCTCAAGCGTTTGAGCACCTGCTTCCCACATGGGATGACCTGAGTTTGGTTCTGGTGCTGCCTAAAACAAAAACAAACAACAAGCAAACAAACAAAAAAACCCAATTCAGGGTTGCTGATGTGGCTCAGTGGTTGAGCACCAGTTTCCCACTTACAAGGTCCCATATTCAATCCCCAGCTCTGGTACCTAAAAAAATAATAATAAAAATTGTGTACCTAAATTTTTTTTACAAATACCAAAAGTGTTATTTGTTATACCATTGTTGAGAGGCAGATCTTATCATACCAATTCTAGGTAGTAAATAATAATAAGGCATAGTGAAACTGAGGTTATATACCTCATTTGACATCTAGTAGAGTTAGTACTAGATCTGAGATTATACCAAAAATATAATCTCAGATCCCTGGCTGCCAGTCTTTTCTCTAAGAAATCCTCTCCCTTATCTTTTTTTTTTTCTCTCTCTCCCTTATCTTTTTCCTAGAATACAGGGCCTATTGACTTTATTATTGAACCTGAGATTTTATATAAGTAATTATCAAAAGTGTGTGGTTAGGTAATTCTGGAACTAGAAGAAGAGAACATAAAATCTTACAATTAGACTAGACAAAGATCAGTAAGTAGTAACCTACTGACAAAAATATAGTCTAATTTGTTTTTTTATCAGGGTAGGATACATTTAAGCTGTTTTAGGATGCTGATTATCTTCCCATTTCTAAATGTATTCAGAGAAAAACCCTAAAACCACTTAGGTGATGATGACTAAAAACCCTTAAAGTCAAAGCAGTCTTTTTAATCTAAATTCCTCCACAAACAAATTAAACCATAGTTGTAGCAGATATACAGATACACTCATTGGAGAAAATTTTAACCTGTGGTCTTGAATTTGAAAATGAAAGCTTCCTTTGCTTACCTGTTATGTAACATTCACCTACACAAGCACTGATGTGCAAACTAATAGCTTCTGTGTTCCCCTTGCTTTAATCTCAAGACTAACTTATTTGGGAAGCCGGATGTGGCTCAAGCGATTGGGCTTCCGCCTACCACATGGGAGGTCCCAGATTAAGTTCCCGGTGCCTCCTGGAGAAGGTGAGCCCGCGTGGCAAGCTGACACAACAAAAGAGACACAAAGAGAAAAGACAATGAGAGACACAACGAAGTAGGGAGCTGAGGTGGCTCAGGTGATTGAGTGCCTCTCTTCCACGTGGGAGGTCCCAGGTTTGGTTTCTGGTATCTCCTAAAGAGAAGACGAGCAGACAAAGAGAGCACACAGCAAATGGACACAGAGAGCAGACAGCAACCTCAAACAATGAGGTTTTTTATATTACAGCTCTAACTATTGGACATAATCTCTAAGAATGAAATAAATTATTGGTTTAGTTATTTAATTTGCATTTAGGCCATAATTCTTTCTAGATAATCAAATTCCTATTTGGGAATTCTTCACATCTTATTGAAATGAATTACAGCAGATAACAGTTTGCCAACTCATACTATTATAAGGCAGAAAACTCAAAGTCTTGTTCAACAGTAGTCATGCTAACTCATTGATCCAGTTAGATTATTTTAATTAAAGAGTATGAATAAGAAAGGGTTATTAAAGAAAAATGAAGTATCCAAAAATGTATCTTCTCCAGCCTTCTCAATTAAAAGCAACTGTTTATTTTGTATGAAAAAAATGACAGAATATTGATCACAGGAACAATTTGCCAGTTGCACTGAGTAATTATTATTCATATATTATAATGTTATTTTACATTTATCTGGTCACTCCAGCTCTTTTTTTGGTTACTATTTGCATGGAATACCTTTTTCCAAACTTTCGTTTTTAACCTGGTTGTGTCCTTACATCTGAGGTGGGTCTCTTGTAGACAAGATATAGATGGCTCATTTTTTTTTTTTTTTTTTT
>JAQZBX010082625.1:0-13497 GCA_029593785.1 Cabassous unicinctus | reverse complement strand
TGAGAGCAGTGGCACGAACAGACATCTGCACACCGATGTTCATAGCAACTTTATTCACCATTGCCAAAAGTTGGAAACAACCCACGTGTCCATCAACAGACAAATGGATAAACAAACTGTGGTCTTTTCACATGATGGAATATTATGCAGCTATAAGCAGAAATGATGTTGTAAAGCATATGACAACATGGATGAACCTGGAGGACTTTATGTTGAGCAAAGCAAGCCAGACACAAAAGGACAAATACTGTATGAATGCTTTACTATGAACCAAATATATTGTGTAACATATTGTTTGATTAAAAAAATTTTTTAGATGTATCCAGTACATTTAATTGAGAAATGTATATATTTATTCAACTGTGTTTACTTTTTAGTTTTTAGTTGTTTATATTTTCAATTATTAAATGTACAAAATAAAGTAAAAAAAAATACAAAAAAAGAGAATACATTGCTTTAAGCCCAAAATTAAAGACAATCCAGCATATGAACTAGTATCCTCATTCTGAGTTACTACCTTTGTGTTTTAAAGTTGAGTTGCTTTATTATTTTTGTTGTTATTTTTTATTGGTATTCTTTTTTAACAGCTTGAGTTATTTTTTGAATTGTTCAATGAATAAAAAACTTCCCCAGACATTTAAGGGAATATGTATTCTCCCTCTTTTTCTTCATGTTTGGTGAAGTAAGGTAAGCATAAAGCTTGGTGAAATTTATTTTTATTCAGGAATGGCAGCTTTTGGTGATTAAGGTAATAAAATATACACATTGTACTGAACATGTGTTAAATTTTCATAGTAAAATGAACCTGATATTCATGAGAGGAATTTTTCTGAAGATTGGATGGATTTGCATTATTTCAACCATACACTTGCTTCTGGATATTCTTTGACTAAAAATATGCTTTATGAGACATCTAACTGGGGTTAGTGTGTATACCAGGCAGCACAGACTACAATGACCTTGAAATGTCAATTGTTTAACATTAAAAAGTTTTTTTTCTCAATCACAGTACATATCCAACAAAGGTTAATGGTGCGACTGTTTCTCGTAGTCACTCAGAGAACCAGGCCAATGACCAACCCATCATTCTGTAGCTTCACTGCCTGGAAGAGTCTTAGGTCTCTGCATTCAAGGAAGAGGGGATGGAGAATCATGCAAAATGTTTTTAAGAGCTAGACTTGGAAGTGTCTTTTAACTCTGTGTGCATCCTATTTGCTAGAACTCAGTCATATTGCCTCAGCCAACCGCGAGGGAAGCTATAGAATGTGGTATTCCTATGTGCTCAGGAAGAGGAATATGAAATGACCTTTGTTCAATATGTAGAATTGTCTCTGCTCAGTTTGATTTTCCAATAATCTTTTCCCACATACAACACACTCACCATCTCCCTAAGGGAGACAATCCAAAGCTTCATCCAATCACTCAACCCAGGTCAAAGTCCATGATATCCAGGTGATATACAACAGTTTCTATTAGTTCAGATGTGCCTTCTCTTAGTTCTGTGAACTAAAGAGACAAAATATTTGCTTACTTCCCCCATATATAATGGTGGAGCCATTTTATCCTCCCATTTGGAAGAGGGGAAGAATGGCAAACCTACAGTAGTCAATGATCTATAGCAATTCTGAAATCCCACTGGACAGCTACTGTGAAAATCCCTCTTACTTTTACATCTCTACCTCTTACTTTGGAGGTGGGGATAGTGCCTTAATTAGGCCCTGCTATTTTCTGAGATGTATTCCTTTGTCCATTGTACTGCCTGCTCCATGCCACCACTTTCTGGGAAGTTCTCCTGTTTATATTGTTCTCCTTCTTGACTTCATAGGAAGTGGGGATTGAGGAATATGCTTCATTTGGCCCCAACTCAATTGTAAGGGAATCTAGAAAATGTAGGTTTTTCTGTGTGTCCAGGAAGAGGAAAATGAAATAAGTTTTGTTGTACACATAGCAATGTCTGTACCACAATGTGTAATATATGAATCTAAGTTAAGCCAAATAAAATATATTTTCTGAAAGACTACAATGCTCTAGGCCTGGATGAAAATTTGGTTTTTGTCCCGTCCCGCGGGACAATCAACTGGGGTCTCAGCTCCTGTGAAGAGAGAATGGTATGGGACAAGAGACAAGAAGAACGACAGCAAGACAGGATTCTGATCAAGCTGCAAAAGTTTATTGAAGAGGCAGGGTATATATACTCTGAAGGAAGAGGGTGAGGATTGGTGGACCTAAGGACGGGTGGCGGTTTGGGATTGGTGGCTGCTGTTGCTAGGGTAGGTGGCAGAAATGCTTTTGGCGCGAACTCTCTTAACTTCCTTGAAGAAGGCTAACAATAGCTTAAGCTGTTCTTGTATCAGCCCTGGCGGCCATGTTACATGTCACCGGTGCTGCTGACAAGGTGCATAATATGTGTGCTACCGTGAAGGTCCCCAACAGGTTTTATTGCATATGTAAGCCTATCCATTGGTAGTGACTTCTTGGAGTGTAAGATTTAGGATTCTAAGGATGTATCACAGCTGCATGGTGAAGAATGTGGCAATCATCAAGCTATATCCGATATAAGCACAGGAGGAGTAATAGGGCATATATATTGTAATTGCCAATATTTTGTGGGAGATGATGAGGGATAAGACAAAATACCCAATAGGTTATGATACATGATAGGTTATGGTAAAATATTTGTCTTCCATGATTAAAAGAATTAATTCATATGGAATTTATTTTTGTATGAGATATGAGGTAGATATTTAAAGGGGATAGAGCGCACATTTGATGAAAATGGGCACTATAGCTAGACCTTGAAGAACGAGTAGTATTTCAAAAGATTGAGATGCATGAAAATATATCAGAGAGCAACCTGGGCCAAATCATGCAGGTGGGAAAAATCTCTTGTTGGGGACCATGAACTGTCCATTTGGTTGCTGGGTAGCTTATCCATCTGAGTTTAGTTCCATAATATAACTAAGTTGGAGCGATGCTTTGGAAGCCTCCAATGCCTAAAAACTTGGTAGTCATTCTGGAAGCTTGATTGTCCTCACCAGATGAAACTTTTGAGCAGAGAAGTGTCACTGAAGCTACACTTTGGGAAGTTCATGCTGCCTGCAGTGTTCATGGTGTATTTGGGTCAGAGAAACCCATAAGGAAGTTTTCCAGAAGTTCAAAAGATAGATAATTATGCCCTGGAGCAGCATGGGGGCAGGCAGAATGGAAAGGAACTGATGAATGAGAGAGACATGTGGAAGCCAGATCCAAACGGCTGGCTAACTGGTTGGATGCAGGTGGAGAAGGACGGGAATAGGAGCTCTGACTCAAAGGGTGACCTGCAGAATGGTGATGTGGTAGGGACATCAAGAGTAGATGCTTACTTTGGTGGAAGATGGGTTTGGTTTTGGCCTCTAATTTGCACCTTACCTGCACACACAGAAGAAAGGACCCATGTCTCTAACTTCATAAGTGAATAGGAGTTTCCTGAATATAAATTTTATTGGAAAATATTTTTCAGGTTTAAGAGACTTTAAATACATGCATATTATACATGACAATCAATGAAATCACAGTATTATAAGTTACTAGCTCTAGGCATAGTGTCAATAATGGGTCATACCATTATTAAAAGGTCTTGAGTTTGTTTCTCTAGAGCAGGGGTTTTTAACAAGGGGTCCATGAGCTTGAATTGAAATTCTAAAAACATTATTCTTGTGGGGACGTGTTGGTGTGGGTGTGATATATTTATTAAATAATACATAGTATAGTGTGGACTTAGTAAGGAGTCCGTGGTTTTCACCTGACTGGCAAAGGGGTCCGTGGAACAGAAAAGGTTAAGAACCCCTGCTCTAGAGAAAGACTTCCTTGTCATCAAACTTACTTGAGCTCCTCTAGTGATGAGGAGCTCTCTGCTTAAATGGGAGCCCAAGCTATTGCTTGGCTTTCTAGTTGTCAGAAACCTCAACTTTATGTTGAACTGAAAGATGCTTCCCTAAAACTTCTACTCAAAGTGCTCCGTTTTTTATTACAGGACTGCCCAGGGCAAGTTAGCATTTTGGAATCTAAGAAGGCAGCAGCTATGTCCCCCTGTCTTCTTTTGTTGAGTTAAACAACTCCTGTTTCTCTAAATATTACTTGTACATAGCCTACTTCGTAAGGACCTTCACAAGCTGCTTCTTCAGGCCTTGAAAAGGATGTGCCCCCCCCCCCGCTCCCCCCCACCCCCCACCGCCGCAGTGGCTCATACTTGCTGCCTTTGAGGTGCGTGCTCTATAGGTCCTGATGGAGGCAAGAGCTGCATATGATTTGACATGACCTAAAGGTCTCTTAGCTCTAAGATATTTGGGTTAGTAATATCTGATGAGGGGACACTTATCATTCAGGGACCTTTAGTTGCAAACCTTCCCTGAGAAGTGGGCTCTTAATTTAATAAAGGATTTGCCACTTAGAACATGTTTCCATCACCGTCCCTTGCATACAATATGATAAATGTCCTATAGCAGGCACTGCTGGTAGCCTACTCTCCTCCTTTCTTCTTCCCAACAGAAGCCTGCTTTTTTTCAGGCATCCATCACTTCTCCACATGTCCATGTGCTTCAGGACAAGGCTGACTCCATTTCCAGTCGTGGTGGTGGTACTAGTTAGTTTTTGAAAATACTGGATATCCCAGTTCTCTTGTCAGTAGCTGCTTTAGGTATGGGTATGCAACCAAGCCTTGGTTAATAAGACATCAGGGGAGATTTCTGGGGGGCTTCTGGGAGATGCTTCCTCACTCCTAAATAGGAGATACCAGAAGCAGTGACCCTTTTTTGGCTGTGGACTTTACTGTGTGTGGTTGTGAAGCCTAGAACTTTCACAGCCATTTGCTACCAGCTAGATGGTGGCACCAACATGCAAACACACCAACACTTAGAGAAGAACAAAGGCAAGAATCACAGGAATTGGACTGTCTGATGTCTGCTTTCTTGTTTTTAAAATTAACACATTTCATTATCACTTGTAGTTTGAGTTGAAGTTTTCAGTTATGAGCAGCTAAGGGCATCCTAACTGATACGGTGGCTCTTTTAAAATGAGGAAAGAAGAGAACACAGGGCCAGTACAATGGGAATGGAAGGCATACTAAGATTCCTTAAGTTAGTTAGCTAGTTTGGTTTTTGGTAACTCCTGCACACACTTGGCACATATTGATCTTGTGGACTACTAAGACCTTCAGATCATTTCCATCCCACAAATTCCATTTAATGTGTAAATAAGATTCCTGAAAATCATTTTTCTTTGTGCAGTAAAGCCAGAGAAATGGTTGGGAGTAGCCATATTTCTGACTGATCAGAAGATCACCAGAAGAGAACCTAATTTATGGCGCTTGGTTTACAATATACCAACAGAAAGAGGGCTCACTGGTTAATTAAATTCCTCATTGATTAATGAAATTCCTCTGGCTGAATATGCTCATGTAGGAGATGGCTCAGTGGCTGCCTCAAATGCTTCCGGACATAGTAGCTCTGTACTTAGCCACCTGTAAGCTTGTTAGACAACTGCAGGCCTCCTCACATCACTCCCTTTCCAAACAACCACACAACACCTGCCCTGGTTGACCTCTGCTAACACACCTAAACAGACTAGCATGTGAGCCCTTTATTCTTTCCTATAAGCACTGGCAATTTGAACTCATTTCAGAGAAGTGTCCTTTCCCAGCCAGCTGACTTCCCCTCTGAAATGAGTCAGGTTGATGTGGACTTGAAGCTAAAATCCATTCTCTAAACTGGCTTCTTCTCACAGGCTGTGACACAGGTTGCCAAATGCATATGCTCATGTATGAAGTCAACAAAACGGGTGACAAAAAATGTCAGATCTTTGACACCTTGCCTCTTTTAATAACAAGCTGTGGGCTGCCAAAGTCAGAAACTTCAAATCCTTCCAGCCCCTCTCCTCTCCCAGACTAGGAATTGGGCTTTGATGGTTTTGCAGGAAATTCAAATAATCAATTATTTGTATGCTTGTTATTATGTAACCCCAGATGGCAGTGAGTGCCCTGAAAGAATCTTTCTGCAGAATTCTTCAGCTAAAGAAGTGGAGAAATCCAATAGCCCCTGGGCTTGCGTCCAATTCTATAAACTATGTGTCATCTCTTCTATTTCAGAGGTCTGAATCCCCCTGTGAGACACAAAAAGGCCCCAGAATGTGAGAAGTGCCTGCAGGCATACTGGACTGACTCGCCCTTGCTGTGGCATTGTGAAGCCGGTAGAGATTTGGTGTGCAGAGAAACTTCCTTTAGGAAGCTGCTCCATTAGTAGCTACAGATGAATGAATGGTCCCAGCTACCTTCAAGGGTTGCTTTTGACTCTGTACATGTGTGTCATTTTGGGAACTACTATAATGTAGCATAATGATAGAGCATTTTTCTGGGGAGGAAGAATATGTTGCTACTTATTGCTATTGTGAAGAGTGGAGTGTGTAAAAGTCATCAGGTCCACACCTTTGACTTTGTGATGATAGTGCTTTTCAAGTGTACTTTTCAAGAGACTCCCTAGGATTTGTGTAGCGGCTTTCTTCCAAAAAAGTCAACACTCTTTCATATGTATTGTGTCCCATATTATTTTATGTTCCTGCTGGGTGTCCAAAGCATCAAGTTTGCTACTAGCTTGTTAGAAGTGATAGGGGAATAAGAATTAAGTGATGGGACCTAGGAATATCCATAACCAATTTCTTCCAATATTGTTTGTGTGTTTCTAAGAAGTTGTCCATTTCATCTAGGTTATCTAATTGTTGGTGTACAATTGTTTATAGGATCCTCTTATTGTCCTTTTTATTTCAGCAGGGTCAGTAGTCATGCCCCCCCCCCTTTTTTTAGATTTATTTATTTCTTCCTTCCCTAGTTGTTTGTGCTCACTGTCTGATCTCTGTGTCTGTTTGTTGTGAGTTCTCTGTGTCTGCTTGTCTTCTTTTTAGGAGGCAACTGGAACTGAACCTGGGACCTCCCATGTGGGAGAGAGGCACTCAATCACTTGAGCCACCTCTGCTCCACACTTGTGTCTCACATTGTGTCTCCTTGTTGTGTCTTGTCATTACGTCATCTCGTTGCATCCTCTTGTTGTGTCAACTCACTGTGCCAGCCCCTCATGTCAGCTTGCTGTCTTGCTCATCTTCTTTAGGAGGCACTGGGAACTGAGCCCGGGACCTCCCATGTGGTAGGCAGGCACCACATTGGCTTCCCCATGGCCCCCTTTTATTTCTGAATTTAATCATTTATGTCCTCTCTGTTTTTTCTTTGTCATCCTAGCTAACAGTTTGTCAATTTTATTGATCTTTTAAAAAAACCAAATTTTGGTTTTATTGATTCCCTATTGTTTTTTAGTCTCTAATTCATTTATCTCTGCTTTAATCTTTGATATTTCTTTCCTTCTGTTCGCTTTGGGTTTAGTTTGCTTTTCTTTTTCTAGTACTTTCAAATTTGAGGTTAAGTCTCTGATATGAAATCTCTCCTCTTTTCATGTAACATTTAGAGCTATAAATTTCCCTCTCAGCACTGCCTTTGCTGCATCCCATAAGTTTTTGTATGTTGTATTTTCATTTTTATTCACCTGAAGTTATTTCCTAATTATTTTTTGTTTTCCTCTCTTTTTTTTTGAAAAATCTGTAATTTATTTATTTTCACATAAA
Organism: Cabassous unicinctus; assembly: GCA_029593785.1. Taxonomy (NCBI): domain Eukaryota; kingdom Metazoa; phylum Chordata; class Mammalia; order Cingulata; family Chlamyphoridae; genus Cabassous; species Cabassous unicinctus. The sequence goes on along the minus strand of JAQZBX010082625.1, from coordinate 5,856 downwards.
ATTTTATTGAAGTAGGGAGCAGGTGTAGCTCAGTGGTTGAGTGTCTGCTTTGCATGTACAAGGCCCTGGGTTCAATCCCTGGTACCTCCTAAAAATATGTGTTGAAGTATATCATTCATACATGAACATGCATAAATAATTGTATAGTGAAAGTTGTGAGCTTGCAAAACAAACATGCATCTCACCACACAAGGCTCCCATACATCTCCCACAACCAAATCTTGCATTGTTGTGAAACATTTGTTGCATACTATGAAATAGCATTGTCAAAATATTACTAATAACTAAAGCCCATATTTTACATTTGGTGTATTTTTCCCCAACCACCTAATTATTAATACCCTCTTATACATTTTTTTTTATAGTTCATGAGAGAACAAACATTTATAAATGTAAATAATAATTCAAATATAATAGAAATTAAATATAACATAATTCTAATTTTTATATTACAGCTTTAACTATTGGACATAATAATCTCTAAGAATGAAATAAGTTATTGGTTTAGTTATTTAATTTCCATGTAGGCCATAATTCTTTCTAGATAATCAAATTCCTATTTGAGAATTTTTCCCATCTTATTAGAATGAATTACAGCAGATAACATTTTACCAACTCATAATTTTATGAGGCAGAAAAATTCAAAATCTTGTTCAACAATAGTCATGCTAAATCGTCATTGATCCCAAAAAATTATTGTAATTAAAGAGTATGAATAAGAAAGGGTTAAGGAAAAACAAAGTATCCAAAAATATCTCTCTTCTTCAGCCCTCCTCAATTAAAAATAAGTGTTTATTTTGTATGAAAAGAATTATAGAATACTGATCACAGGAACAATTTGCCAATTGCACTGAGTAGTTATTGTTCATATACTATAATGTTTTTATTTTACATTTATCTGGTTTCCAACACTTACAGTTTTCTGTTTTTTTTAATAGCCTCCAGCCTAATACATGTAAGATGATATCTCATTGTATTTTTGATTTGTATTTCCCTGATAGCTCTTTTTTGGTTACTATTTGTATGGAATACCTTTTTCCAGGCTTTCACTTTTAACCTGATTGTGTCCTTATGACTGAGGTGGGTCTCTTGTAGACAACACATAGACGGCTCATATTTTTTTTATCCATTCTATCAGTCTATGTCTTTTGATTGGGGAGTTCGATCCATTAACATTCAGTGTTATTACTGCAAAGGCATTATTTACTTCACTCATTTTGTCCTTCGACTCTCTGTCATTATATCGTTTGTTGCTATGCTATCTATTTTTTATAATTGATCGATCTTATTAAATCTAACCTGGCCTTGCACTCTTGTTTAAAATTTGTAATTTTTTCAATCTATTTTTCTATTTCTTTTACAATTTTACAATAAAGGGCTTTTTAACTGCTAAAAAAAGCCATTGATTATACACTTTGGATAGATCATATGGTATGTGAATATATCTCAATAAAACAGCTTATTAAACAAATAAATAATTGTGCAAGAATAGCCAGAAATAGCAGCTATGTACAGCAGGGTAAACAGAGATTGAGAAGTGAAGAATTTTCTTGCTTGTTTGTTCTCATATTTGTCCTGTTAGCCACAATCCATCTTCCACCACTGGATTCCCTGTGTTATAAAGCCCCACTCTTTGTACAATCCATTCAAACGGTACACTCAAAGGCTCTCATTTTCATCACAGAGTTGTGCTGTCACAATCTCAGCCAATTTTAGAATGTTTTCCTTACTCCAAAAAGAAAAATCTCATACCTCTTATACCCCCTACAGTTGTCTCTTGGAGTTGATACAATATCTTCTTTCCCATTGCTGCAAAAATATTACAATGTTACTGTTAACTATGTCCATAAGTTACATTAGTTATAATTTTCCCATGTATCACCATATTCTTAACTCTTTGTAAAAGAAGAACATTCTTTTTAAAAATAGTTTATTGAAGTATATCATTCATACATGAACATTCATAAACTATAAGTGTTCAGTAAACATCATGAACTTATAAAACAAACATGCATAACATCATGCAGGGCTCCCACACATCACCCCCCGCCCCCCACACACAAGCACCCTGCATTGTTGTGGAACATTTGTTAACAAATCATGAAAGAGCATCATCAAAGTATTCCTACTAACTGCAGTCTGTATCTTCCTCCCCTATCCATTTTTTAAAAGGATTTATTTATGTATTTATTTACTTTTATCCATTTTTACCCCCTCCCCCCCGTTTTTGCTGTTTTTGTGTCCATTCACTGGGCAACTCTCTGAGTCCATTTCCTGCCCTCTCTTCTCATCCTTTTTCTCCTGTCTTCACTGGGATTTGATCCTCGGAATCTCCGATGTGGGAGAGAGGCGTCCTACCACCTGTGCCACCTTAGTTCCTTGTTTTTCGGTGTGTCTCGTCTTGGCTCTCCCTTGTGTCACTCTCCTGTTACGTCATCATCTTGCTGCGTGGCCCATGGGGCCTGATGGTGCACCCGCGCACGGGGCCTGGGGGACTCACCCACTCGCGGGGCCTGGTGGTCCACGTGCCTTCTATGTTTTCCTTTTTTTATTATTTTTGCCGGGAGGTCCCGGGGCTTGAACCCAGGCCCCTCCATATGGGAGATGGATGTCCAACCACCCAAGCCACATCCGTTCCCTGTTATACCTCTTAAGGTTGACCAAAGATACCTAGAATTATAGTCTTTTCCCATACAGGATGGTCATATAATAAATTAGGCTTAGTTTATCACCAGCATTCTAAAAACCAGAACTAGGGAGAAAAACTAGGTCTGGGGACACATGCATGGTTTCTAATATAGCAAATGTTTATCCTACCCTGATTATCACAAAATCAGGTCAGTGAGAATATTCACATAGAACATTCTTATATTTATACTATTAACCACAATCTTCACCAACTACCGAAAGCACTATGTCATACATACCCTATATTATTCTCTAGTTTCCTTTTAATTGACATTTATGTCCATAGACTAAGACTAAGATTTAAGTCTCTGGAACACATATTTAATGGGGATAGTACTAATTATAGGTTCAAATAAAAGGGGGCATAAGAACCATGTGTAGGAAAATTATAAATGAGTCCAATTCTGATACATTGGGGGGATAGGCTATCATATATTTCAAGGTAAGGCCCACTGACAGGGTGCTAAATATATACCACAATTTGCTTATCCATTCATCTGTTGATAAACAGTTGGGTTTCTTCCAGCTTTTGGCAATAGTGAACAATGCTGCTATGAACATTGGTGAGCATATCTCTGTTTGTGTCTCTGCTTTCAATTCTTCTGGGTATATACCCAGCAGTGGGGTTACTGGATCATATGGCAGTTCTATATTTAGCTTCCTGAGGAACCACCAAACTGTCCTCTACAATGGCTGCACCATTCTTCATTCCCACCAGCAATGAATGAGGGTTCCCTTTCCTCCACATCCTCTCCAACACTTATAGTTTTCTGTTTTTTAATAGCCACCAGTCTAATAGGTGTGAGACGATATCTCATTGTAGTTTTGATTTGCATTTCCCTAATAGCTAGTAATGTTGAGCCTCTTTTCATGTGTGTATTAGTCAGCCAAAGGTGCTGATGCAAAGTACCAGAAATCTGTTGGTTTTTATAAAGGATATTTATTTGGGTTAAAGCTTACTTTTATAAGGCCCTAAGGAGTCCAACTGAAGGCTGCTTTCTCACCAAAGTCAGTTGCCACTTGTATTAGCCAGCCAAAAGGGTACTGATGCGAAGTACCAGAACTCTGCTGGCTTTTATAAAAGGTATTTATTTGGGGTAGAAGCTTACAGTCACAAGGCCCTAAAAAGTCCAACTCAGGGTACCATATGAGGTACTTTCTCACCCAAAGTCAATGGTCATGTGTTGAAGCAAAATGATGAGTGATGTCTGCAAGGGTTCAGCATTCCTTATTTCCTCTTAAGGCTCTGTGGTCCCAACTTCTTCCAATCTCAGCTGTAGGCTGGCATATGACTCATCTCTTTTCCTGGGGCTCATCTATTTCTGGGCTTAGCTGCTCTGCTCTCTCCACAAGGCCAGGTATAAACTGTCAGGCGAATGGCTCTTCTCTCTCCTGGGGCCTAGAGCATCAAAACTAAACTCTCTGTGTTTTCCTTCTCTGTGTATTTGCTTCCCTGTCTTTGATTGAGCATTCATTTACATAGCCCACAGCTCTAGGCTAGCTGTAGACAGGGACTCAAACTGAGTCGCCCTAATGACGTGGTCAATTAAAAGCCCTAATCTTGATTTAATAAAGTAAAAGTGAAACCTCTGAGTCTAACACAATCTAATATGTCCAGAGAAACAGACCAGCTTACAAACTCAATTTAGTCTCTATTTTTGGAATTCATAAACAATACCAAACTGCTACACTACTTGTTAAAGCAAAATGGCGGGCAATCTCTGTCTGGTTTCTTGGGCCTTCTCAGCTGCACAGCTGCTCTGTTTTCTTTGGCTGCAAACCATCAAGCAAATGACTCATCTCTCTTCCCAGGGCTTTTGCTGTTTGAGACTTCTCCTTTCTGTCACAAGGCAGGACTGAAATGACAGAGTTTTTTCCTCTTCCGTGTGTCTTCTTGAGTGAGTGTCCATTTATATAGGCCCATGAAGGGGGCGGGGATTTAACCTGAGTCACACCTTACTGATGTTTTAGTATTAAAAGCCCTAAATTGATTTTATCAAGTAAACTTAAAACCTTTGAATTTAATACAATCAAAGGATATCAGACCCAGAGGAACAGAACAGTTTACAAATATAATCTTTCTCTTTTTTGGGATTCATAAATAATATCAAACTGTCACATTGTGCTTTTTAGTCATTTGTATTTCTTCTTTGCAAACATGTCTATTCAGGGAAGCGGATGTGGCTCAAGCAATTGGGTTCCCGTCTACCATACAAGAGGTCCAGGGTTTGATTCCTGGGGCCTCCAGGTGAAAGACAAGCTGGCCCGTGTGGAGAGCTAGTCCCCACAGGAGTGCTGGCTTGCTTGGAGAGCTGGCGCAGCAAGATAATGCAACAAAAAGAGACACAGAAGAGAGGCAATAAGATGCAACAGACCAGGGAGCTGAGGTAGCACTAGAGATTGAGCGCCTTTCTCCACTCCAGAAGGTCCCATGATTGGTTCCTGGTGCCACCTAAAGAGAAGACAAGCAGACACAGAAGAACACACAGAAAGCAGACAGCAAGTGCAAAAACAATGGGGGTGGGAGAAAAAAATCTTAAAAAAAGAAAAAGAAAAAACATGTCTATTCAAATGTCTTGCCTATTTTTAAAATGGATTGCTTGTTTATTTTCAAGATGTAGGATTTGTTCATATATGCTGGATATTAGGCCCTTATCAAATAAATGGTTACCAAATATTTTCTTCCATTGAGTAGGCTGCGTTTTCACTTTCTTGACAAAGTCCTTTGAAGTGCAAAAGTTTTTAATTTTGAGGAGGTCCCATTTATCTATTTTTTCTGTTGTTGCTTGGGTTTTGGGTATAAAGTTTATGAAACCATTTCTACTACAAATCTCATAGGGCTTTCCCTACATTATCTTCTAGGAGCTTTATGATCTTGGCTTTTATGTTTAGATCTTTGATCCTTCTTGAGTTAAATTTTGTTTATTTTGGATGTGGATATCCAGTTTTCCCAGCATCATTTGTTGAATAGACTGTTTAGGCCCAGCTGTGTGGGCTTCACTGCCTTGTCATAAATCACTTGACCATAGATATGAGGGTTTATTTCTTAGTTCTTGATTCTGTTCCATTTGTCAGTATATCTATCTTTATGCCAGTACCATGCTGGTTTATTTATTTATTTAATTATTTTTTAACCACTGTAGCTAAGTAACATGCTTTAAAGTCAGG
>JAQZBX010082624.1:0-13503 GCA_029593785.1 Cabassous unicinctus | reverse complement strand
GAACCCTGGACCTCCCATATGGTAGATGGAAGCCCAATCGCTTGAGCCACATCTGCTTCCCGATGATTGCTCTTGAGGAACACAGTATAGTAGTATGTGCTGCCCCTTAAATTTATATTGTGTCTGCTGTAGACATCTCCTCAATCAGTTTCCGCATTGTGGAATGCAGAAATCCAAATGGAATATGTCACATTTTTCTACTTTGATATTCTCAGTAAGCATCATCTCACTGAAATAAAGTGTGGGGGGTGCTTATGTTAGGGCCTGGCCCCCAGGAGGCATTCTGTGTTAATTCCCTTTCTCCTTCCTTCTCTTGCAAGCAGCTTCCTTCCTCAGGGAGTCTTTCACAGTTTGGCTGTTGGTTTGTGGATGTAGGCTTAGGCGATTTATCAAATATTAGGGGTGGAGGAAGTGGAGAATTTCAGTGAGAACATGGTTTAAAAAAAAAAAAAAAAAGTGGAAAGGCAGCAGGCCCTGTGAGGCCCTCTTCTACCCATCCAGCAGGCACAGCAGGAACCTGATGCTGTTGGTCTGTAGGTGGGTGGCAGATTGTGAGAATAGGAGGGAAACAGTATATTAAGATGGGTCTGACAGCTGGCCATGAGTCTCAATATTACCTGATGCTCCCTCTGACACCTTGGGCAAATGACTTAAGCTCCCTAAACCTTAATTTCCATATCAGTTGTTTTAGTTTGCTCGGCTGCTGAAATGCAATCTACCAGAAACCGGCTGGCTTTTACAATGGGGGGTTATTAAGTTGACGCTTACAGTTTCAAGGCTGAGAAAAATGTCCAAATCAAGGCATCATCAGGCAATGCTTTCTCCCCCAAAACTGGCTGCCGGCAATCCTGAACTGCTCTGTCACATGGCAAGGCACATGGCCGCGTCTGCTGGTCTCTTTCTCCTCTCCCAGGTTTCATTGTTTTCAGCTTCTTGGTTCCATGGTTTTCTCTTTCAGCTTTTGTGGGTTTCTCTCTGTCTCTCTGTTTTCATCCCATTTATAAAGGACTCTGGTAAGAGGATTAAGACCCACCCTGGGCCACGCATGCCCCAAGTGAAGAAACCTAATCAAAAGGTAACACCTACAATAGGTTCACACCCACAGGAATGGATTAGCTCTAACGGCATGATTTTTCTGGGGTCTATAAAAACCTCAAATGACCGCATCTGTAAAATGGGGATGAACATAATACCACTTCAGAGGATGGTTTTAATGATTAAATGAGATAATATCCTTAAAGTACCTAGTAGGATGCCTGGCACATAGTGCAGTGCCCAGCAGGGGAGGGGCTGGCAGACTGTGGCAGTGGGGAGAAGGGGCCTTCCCAACTGCCTTGCTTGCACTTCAGGGCTCTGGTATTTGTCATTCATTGGCCTGGAAGCTCACTGCATGGCTCCCTCCCTTCCTTCCTTCCTTCCTGGCTCTGCTCAGGCAGGCCCCTTTCAGGTTAACATCGGTCTGACCACTCCATATAATGAAGCGCCGCTCATTCTCTATGCCACATCCTGCTTTCTTCTTCGCAGTCTTTTTTACCATACAACAAAGGGACTTGGTTCTCCTTGTTGCTCTATCCAAGGTGCCTAAACAGTGCTTGGCACATAGTAGCTGCTCAGTGAATCTATTGACTAAGGCACCAGCAAACTTGTTCTGTAAAGGGCCAGACTGTAGGCTTAAGAGCTGTACAATTTCTGTGGCAACTGCTCAACTCTGCCATTGTGGTAGAAATGCAGTCATAGACATGGAGCTTCCAGGCTGGGGGAATGGCAAATAACAGACCCTGAAGCGCAAGCAAGGTGGTTGGGAAGCCCCCTTTTCCCCACTGCCACAGTCTGTCAGCCCCTCCCCTGCTGGGCACTGCACCATGTGCCAGCATCATACTGGGCACTTTAAATGATGATAAAATGGAATGTCAATGAATGCTGAAGGTTAGGAATCTATCTTGAGTGGCCTTGCTGGTTTGAACTTGGTAGGAATGAGGCCTGGCAGCAGTGGGAGGGCAGAGGGTGCTGGCTGTAAGCGCTAATGGAGTATGTAGAATTAGAGGACAAAGAAAAATGTGTAGCCCTGCAAGGGGCCAACCTGGCTTCCAGTAGCCATGATGGTACAAATGGAAGAGGGATTTTGTGCTTTGCCAGCCGGAGGAGTCAAATGGGCACAGCCTCGTACATCAGAGCTATGCTTTCATATGTTGTGAAATGGGTTTTCTTAATCTTTAGGTAAACACTTACATGGCAGAGGAGTCTACTGTTTAAAATCCCTATATAGGGAGAGGAAACCGAATTTATCCTTCTGTAAGTCAGGTTTTCATATACTGGAGCCCTTGGTTTATAAAAAGGTAGACTACCTGTACCTGCATAGATGGGGTGCTTATTCCCAGGCAGATTTCAACTCAGACTAGAAATCTCCCCCCACAATGTGTCACTTGAATACAGTTTTTAGATCCACGTGTATTGAGTGCTGAGCCCTTCCACCAGCAAGTTGCAGGCAAGAATGAGAAAATAAAGACCTGGGGCGTGGGAGACAGAACTGGGCTAGATTCTGACTATAAAGTTGCTTTCATGGTTCATCTGCCCAAGCCTATTTTCAGACATTGTCAGATGTCAGTGTATTCACGCTTTCCGAGGTAGAGACAGTTTGGCACTTTAGCTTGTTAGGGTTTTCTTTGGGTTCTTATGTATTTTTGTTTTGTTTTGTTTTTAGAGGAAAGAGAAACAGTCTTGCTGATTCTTATTGGCTAAGACTAGGAGTTATTTTTAAAGTAGTTTTAGAATTATTGTTTACAGACATGTTAAATAAAGAATATGCTGAAACTCTTAAACCTCTTCAGCTCATCTCTGGTGGTTGCACTGGTCTTATTTATGCAAGTCAGTGCAATTCAAGGGACTCTCCAAAGTGAATTATCTTCTGGTTGTTTTTTTGTTTGTTTGTTTGTTTGTTTTTGCTACTGAATTAGTCTGCCAAAGGGATGCCGATGCGAATTACCAGAAATCTGTTGACTTTTATAAAGGGTATTTATTTAGGGTAAAAGCTTACAGTTCCAAGGCCGTGGAAAGACCAACTCAAGGTAATTTTTCACCAAAGTCAGCTGCCACGTGTTGAAGCAAGATGGTCGCTGATCTCTGTGAAGGTTTAGCCTTCCCCTCTGGGCTTCCTTTCTCTGAGCTGCAGGCTGGCACAGGGCTTGTCTCTCAGGCCTCCTCTCTCTCCTGGCAGAGGGCTTGTGCCTTTCCTGGCTTTCTATATCAGCCTCAGCTCTCTTCCCAAGGTCAGCTGCAAACTATCAGGTGAATGGCTCATCTCTCCCCCGAACCCCAGGATCAAAATACAGAGCTCTCTCTTCCCATGCATCTTCTTGGGTGAGTGTCCATTTATATCAGCCCACTAAGGGGGTGGGGACTCAACCTTAGTTATACATTACTTAGCCCAAGCAGAAGCCCTAAACTGATTTTATCAAGTAAACTTAACCAGAGGCCCTTCACTGAATTTAATACAATCAAAGGGTATCACACCCAGAGAAAAAGATTAGTTTACAAACATAATCTTCCTCTTTCTGGGATTCATAAATAATCTCAAACTGCCACAGACACCCTGTGGCTTCTGGTGCATACTTCTTTTAGCTGGAGTGATGAACTTGTACCCAAAGGCAAAATCTTTTCCTTACCTTATTTCATGTGGTTGCTATTTGTCCTTTGCTATTGTAACCTGGAGAAGAGTTTTCTTCCTGGTAAGCAGAGGAGTCAGCCCTGCTTGGAACCAGATCTTTTTGTGAAGAATAGTTAAAAGCACACAAGGAGCTCAGAATAATGGCTAGTAAGCCAATCACAGTTTCAGAAGACAGTGTAATCAGTGTAGTTTCTCAGGTGCTCAAAATCCAAGTGAATAGTAGAATAGGAAGAAAACTTAAGATGGACTCATTGTTTGCAGAAACTGCCACGCTCTTAATTGCTCTTTGTTCTCCTTTTCCTTTTTTCTCCCTCATTGCATTTTCTCCCTTTCTTCCTTCTTATCTGTCTTTCATTTTCTCCTTCCCATGCTTCTCTGGTTCGTGTTTCCCTGGAGTGGCCAGCAGGTTAGCCCTGGCCTGGACTCCTGAGGACTGGGAGTATTGGCAGGCCCACTAAGTGGTAGAGGGCAGCTTGCGATTCAGGGTGGGATGCAGTCCTGGACAAAGGAGCTCAGCACCATTAAGCAAAGTTCCAAAGCAAGCCCTAAATCCAGGGTGTGCCTCCCAGCAAAAGTGGGGCCAACGTTTGGCAGTGTGTTGGGCAGGTGGGCAGTGCTGAGGCCCGGCAGCCAGGTTGGGGTCTGGTCTCCTGAAGGCTGCGTTTCAGAGGCAGGGAGCCAGTCAGTGGAGACCCTGGGGCACAAGGCATGCTCCCACTCTTAGAGTTTTGGGAATACAGGGAAGGGAAAAGTAGGAACCTGGCTGTGGGATATCAGGGTCAGACAGAGATCAGGAGTATGAGCCAGGGACCTACTGACTTCTTAAGGTCTTGGAATTTATTTATTATTATGCGATTTATTTTTATTTACTTATTTATTAAGGTCTTACTATCTTATTTATTTTTCATTTTTGCCAAAGGAGAAGGTTGTTCTTAGTACGGTGGGACAGAGTCTAGAGTTGATGGATGGGTGAGGTGACGCTGCTTTAGGGAACTTGGGGTGGAGAGCCAAGCTGGGCATTATATTTACTGGACATCTCTTACTGTATCACTTTTTCCTCTCTCTCTCTTCCTATCCCTCTCCTTTTTTCTTCAACCCTTTCCTTCTTTTTCTTCTACATTCTTTTCATGTTCTATAGTTATTTCTCTCCTTTAAGAGGAAATAAAACTGATAAAAGTTTTTATGGCCCTGCATCCACCCCCCCTTTCCATCTCCCAGAGCCATTTCACCCCTCCTTTCAGTTCTCTCACCATTTGCCAATTTCTCAATTCTTGTTTTTCCAAATATTTCTAAATAATTTCCGTTTTAACCAGGTGAGGCCCTTAAGCTGTTGAGAACTTGTGACTTGTGATTCTTCAGAATGTTTTTCTTAAGCACGTTTACTTTGCCTCTTGGGTCAGAGTTCAGTTTACTACTGCCATCCACCGTGGACTTGCTCAAACAGTCCATTTTTCCTCTCAATGTAAAATCCTGGAATGAATATAAACTTATGGTGTTTGTCCAGTTAAAGAACTTACTCATTATTTTATAAGAAAAGTTCATGGTGACTTTTTTTTTCCTCCAGAAACTTGTATAAAGTTTATTTTTAGCTCCAGTGGATGTTATTGTACAGAAGTCCCGAGCTTGATTATTTTCTCTTTATGGGTCTGATGAAATGAGCTAGGTAGGAAGGGGAAAGAGAGTAACATTTGAGTGCCTTCTGTGTGCCAGGCAATAGGAACTTTGTATTGGTCAATTAACTTTAATCCACAAGAACACTGTAAGGAGGATTTATCCTTTTTTTTAATAGAAGAAATTGTAATTTGTCCACTTCTTTGTGACTGCTAAGTTCCTGAATACAGTCCCACCTTGCTTGTGGCATGTGCATTCCTTCTCTCCAGTTTTCTCCTCTCCAGGGAATGCAATAGGCTGTCCTGACCAGATCCTTTGGCACCTTCCTCACGGTAGAGCAGATGGCTCTAAGGATCCTAAAGGCCTCTGTAGTGATTGTGGTGGGGATGCTGCTTTGGCCCTCTCCAACCCCTCAGGTATGGGGGTGGGGAGTGGGGATGAGTTTGAAAAGCCCCAGGCCAGAAGGAAAATTATCAAGTGTCAAACACTGCTCTGTGTTCCTTCCTGACTGCCTTCCGTGTACCTGAGAAAAACCTAATATGTGCAAGTAAATGCAGGTCAACACCTTCTATTAGTATTAATGCTGGACATGTGGCTGAAAAGATTTTTTGAGTGACTCTGGGTTGACAGAGCATGTATAAATAAGACAATCATAGAAAATCACACAGCAGATTATAATAGAGAGATGGATCTTGTGGGGTTGCTGGAAGCACAGGTAGGGAGCATGGTGTGATGGACTCTCCACTGTGAGGAAATTTGAGTTCTGGTGTGGATTCGTGCACGGGCTACCTTTGTAAACCTGGGTAGTCTGATTGACCGGTCTGAGCTTCGTTATCCAGGAAAACAGGGAATTAGACAACAGAGGAATTTTTAGGTCTCTTCCACTGCCGATATTTTGTGATTCTGTGTTCTGATGTAAGGATTTCAGGTATAGGAGCTCTAGAAATCATTTGTGTAGGCTGTCAGGATGGAGCTGGACCATTCAGATTGGTTGACACCAGAGTCTAAGAATCCAGGCTTTTCTGGGGAGTCTTCCTGGACTAGGGATGTAAGAGAAAGTTAACTATCTAGGGTTGTCCCGTACTTTGTCACTATGAGTCCTTCTCTGGGAGACAGTTTGGAGTAGTGGAAGGAACATGGACTTTGGAGTTAAGAATCTTGGGCTTGATTCCTTGTTGTTACCTATAACTTTGGAAGGATTAATCTTTCTGAATCTGTTTCCTCATTGGTGAAATGGGGATAATACTACTACTGAATTCAGAGTGTACTTTCAAGTTCTGTGAATCTTGTGACAATTTTCCCCTTTAAATGGAGGGAAGATGACTGCTGAGGAATATCTGCTCTTAATGCTTGTTAACCACAGTCAGAATCATTAGCTACATAGCTGATGGGAACATGATGGTACCAGGGGAATTTAATGACTTCAGCTAAGTAAACAACTTCAGGCATAAATCAGATCACTAAATAAAGGTCAGGGAAACATCTAGAATATTAAAGTGACAGGAAAATTGGTGATACATATGCAAAGTTCAAATTATTATAGTCCCTGTGATGTTTTCCTCCATGTCATTGTTCTTAAGCTAAACTTTGAGAAATGATTCATAGTCAGATAGCTATACATAAAAATGCCATGTTTTTAAAAACTGTAATATGATATTAGTCAGCTTAAAAAAAATTTTTTTTTTTTACATATTTAGACTGTTGAATTTATTGCTTACAATATACCAGAGTCCGTCACATTTAGATGCTGCTGTGTGGTGTGCTGTCCTTGGGGATGTGGTGAAGTTCTATTACTGGTGGTCATTCTGTGTGCGTGCACGTGTGCACATGCCTGCTGTGGAGATGTTCATAAGCCAGGGCTTCTTAACCTTTTTGTTCCGTGGACCCCTTTGCCAGTCAGGTGAAAACCATGGACCCCTTCTCAGAATGGAGCAGCTGATTGTTCTATGACCCTCAACATCGGCATGTCTTTAAATTAAATTTTAGGATTATTCAAAATTATGTTTTGCAACTTTCTCATAATTTCAATACCTGATAACACGGTTCAACACCTGTTCAAACGGTCATTTTCGGCAAACATTTAGAAATTTGAGTTTTCCCATGGCGTCATAAAACCGTCTCTGCCACCCTTACCAACCTTTTTGCAGGCAGTTATCCCCTGCACTCGGAACATGCTCCATCAAAATAAAAAACATACTAAGTCCACAGGTACTGTGTATTATTTAATAAATACAAATAATTTTTGAATTTTCAATTCAAGCTCACGGATCCTGGTCCATGGACCCCTGGTTAAGAACCCCTGTCATAAGCAAAAGAATTAATGTTTTTGAAGTTGGGTTGACAGACAAAAGTGAGATAGTGGTATCAAACTGCTAATTTGCATCCTTCTCTCAGAAAGGAGAAAAGAAAACCAAGTCTTTATATAGATGAAACTATAGTATGTTCCCACAGTGTCTGGCTGCTTGTGGCCAAGGGCTTTCCACCTGCATGCGAGAGCAACCTGGAGAGACTTCGACAGCCCAGGTCAGCAGAGTACCTGCAGCTGCCACTCGACCTTCCTATAACGTCTCAGGGGAAAAAAAAAGTAGATGAAACTAGTAGTATATCTCCATTTAGGTGAATGCATTCCAGTTTGATCTACATTGATCATGCATTTTAGGATGTTTCTGAAGCAGTTTTTGTACTGCTAATTGAAGTTTGCGATTCAAAGAATTAATTAGAAAACTGAAGATGGAAAGTGATACATTGGTGTCTATAACATCTTCCAGTGTAAATATTGTATTGATTTATAATTTTTCAAAACATGGACATTCATTGAGAGAGTGAATTGTAATGGACAGCTAAATAGTTTGAGTAAATTAATGCTGCCCAGGAAATTACTTGCTTACAAACCTTGTTGATGTGAGCAATTTTGCTAAGATTCTATCTATGCTTTCCCTCTAATCTCTTCCTTGTTCTCAGAAGATTTTAAGATAACCTACAATAATAATACACATAATTCAGCAAGATAAGTAACTGAAAAATAGATGAAGATAGAAGTGTAGAGCAGCGTTTCTCAGCGGTGGCATTATTGACATTTTGGACTAGGTAAGTCTTTGTTGTAGGGACTTTCCTATGCATTGTTCATTCCATGGACTCTAACCAATAGATACCAGTAATATACACCATCTCCCCCATCTCTTCAAGTTGTGACCAAAATGTCACCAGACTGCCAAATGTCCCCTGAGGGATAAAATCGCCACCAGTTGAGACCCATTGATGTAGAGTGTAAGGTGAAAACAGGAGTGAGGTTGGATCTGCAAACAAATCCATGAAGCCTTAATGAAGACAGGATATGCCACACTTGCTGGGGATGGGTTAGCAGGTTTTGCCCTGTGATTTCTAGTGACTTTAGTAGAGAAAGGCGATTAGTTAGGTAATTCCTGGGAGTTTTGACAAGGAGGGTATTGTATAATAGAGGCCCTTCATTATATGTTTATAGAACAGAGTGGCAAGTTTCTATAGGGCTTTTTCTGACAATGTCATTAAATGGAAGCATGCATTCTGGATGGCATAATCCAAAATGAATGTCAAGAAAACCAATGAAATGGACCCCAGTGCAAAGGTGTTCCGGGAGTATAGTTTTCTCAATGGTCTGACTGAATTTATAGTTAGATTTTAAGATGCTGGGGGAAAGGGGTTACATATTCTTCAAAAAGTGCTCAGAATATTGAATGTTTTCTCTTTTCTATATTCTCTGACTAGTGAGGAGTAAGAGTGCCTGAGCCATGTCCTGTGAGTGGCCAGGGAAATGAGGAGCCACATGCTTTACCATTCAACAGGTTAAGAGAAGGGGAGACTTGGAACTGAGCCTAGGACAATAGTGACAATTATTACCAACATTATGAATTATTGAGTGCTTAGATATGCCCAGCACTGTATCAAGCCCTTTTCATCCATCCTCCTCCTGCATCTTCACAACCTCAAGTCCATATTTCAGAGAAAGGTAATAATTTGCCAAAGAGGTGGAATTGGAATTCTGTCCCTGACCATTCAAATCGAGCGCCAAGATTCCTCACTACCGTGTTGCTTTCTGTCTCACACAAGCTGAAAATCCCCCTAACAATGGGAATCATGCCCCCAAAGTTCTGTGCTCCAGAGCATGACCATGATAATTACAGTGTGAAATAATTTTAAAGCAGTTTTAACCAAATTCTCCCTTTAGCGGTAAAAATAAAATGCCAGTAAAATTGTAACCAGTTTAATTTCCTTGTGAACCATTTTTGATGCAGTACATGCAAGATGTTTGCACAATTATTGTGTGCCAAACATGGTTTTAAGTGCTTTACATACATGAACTCTTAAACCTCACAACCTCAGCAGAATTTACTAAAATATTGTGGATGAGGAAACGGAGGCACAGAAATAAAGTTTCTTGATCAGGATAGCAGAGCTAGTAAGTGGTAGAGCTAGTCTGAGCTCCTAACCACTGCAGGATTAGTAGGAATTCGATAATGACTTTCTTAAATATACTCTACAAGTTCTAGAAATTTTTAAAATATTGATTGTAGGCCTTGGTTTAAAAAGAAATAAAAGCCAATTTTGAGATACAGTCATGTAATTTCAGGTTACCAATTTTTCCTTTTCAGGGAGCTATAGCATTTGATTTGGATTATAAGCAAACTCTATGCAGTTTTATAATTATTCATATATTTTCATATCTCTAGTTTCTTAGAATATTTAATATCAAAAAGAATAACTGAACAATGCTTTCATAACTCTATGCTTCTAGTCAGTCTCTGTTTTATGAACATGAAAAGGAGTTTACTGGAGAGTGCCCCATTATGCATGCAGATGACATTGGTGAGCCCATTGACCTAATGCACTTTGGCCTCAGGGCATACACATTCTGGATGGGTCTTTAAAATGCATGTCTCTCATCTTGGGGATGAATGATATATATAGAGATGGATGACGGTAGGGAAAGCTTGGATTGATAGAAGACAGAAGTGAATATGCTAGTTAGGATACAGTTAAAAGATCCAGTAATTTATTTAGAAATCGTCTTTAGAGGTAGCTGAGTTCAAATATTAGTATATTAGCTTGGTATATAGAAAAGATTCTTTGAAAGATGGTGTTTGCTATAACCTAAGGATTTTTTTCATACATGAAGTATTCAATTTTGTAAAAATGATACTCACTTTAGCATTTTTACCTTAAATAACAGTTAATAAAATTTTATTCTTTTTTAAACAGCATAAGCCCTTTATTGTATGAATTCTTTATTTTTTTCTTCATGTTATATTTTCAACTAGTTACCAGAGATTTACAGTTTATTTTTACTTTCAACAAATATTTACAGGGTGCCATTTCTGTATTAGGAAATTGTATGTAATTTCATTCAAGTGGAAGAAGATGAATAAATATAAAATATCTATGTCACATGCTAAGTGGTGCTATGAAGAAAAAAGGGAATAAAGTGGTGGGCATTCTATTTTCTGTAGGGCAGTTAGAGAAGGCCTCCCTGAAAAAGTGGCATTTGGATAAAGACCTGGAGGACTGAGGGAGCATGCTAATATCTAGAGCAGAAGAATATCTTGTTCCAGGCAGAAGGAATGCTAACTGTGGAGGTCCTGTGTGGGAAGATGCCTAGGACATCGCAGGACCAGCAAGGAGGTCCGTGTGACCTGAATAGCGTCATAGGAGATGATATCAGAGAGGTGGGGGATAGAGGTGGCAGGACTTTGTCAGCCGTGGTGAAGACTTTGGATTTCATTATAGGTTATTGGTTTTTGCTGGGACTATGAATAGAGGAGTTGGAGCATGTATTTGGAATTGGATTTATATTTTAGAAGAGTCACTGGCTGCTGTGTTGAGACTGGGCTGAAAGCAGAGAGACCTGTTGGAAGGCTGTTGCTATTGAGATACAGGCTGGCAGGGACAAGGATGGTAGTGGAGGAGATGGTGAAGTGATTAGATCCTGGATATGTTTTGGAGGTAGAGCTAGAGAGGATTTGCTGATTTGATCTGAAGTGAGAATGAGAAGTTAAGAATAACTCTAAAGTTTGTGATCTGAGTAACTGGAAAAAAGGAGCTGCCGTTTATCAAAATTGGAAAAATCTTTCTGTATATGTTCATATGATCATTATTAATATTTAGAAACTATAAATTAGAGAACTCATGCACGTTGGCATGAAAGTGTTTGGAGATGAGGCTGGAGAAAATTGTCACTTAATGATAAAGTTCATGTTCATCGAAAGTCACAATATGCCTTTTCAGAGATAGATAGATGGATGACATTATTAAGGAGATACAGCGAGAGGAAAAGAAAACCATAGTCAATGTTTGGAGACAGTGCCAGTGGTGGAGAAGGTGGTGGTGGTGGTGGTGGTGGATATACTAGACAAAATTGAATCAACTCCTAAGTGATTTGCCTTTACTTTTACTTTTACTTTTACTTCATCTTCATTGATTTTAATGTAATGTGGGGAAAGGAGTCTTCTGTTGTTTTCAGCCTGACAGTTTGTAAAACAAAATAATGGGCAAGGATGATAACTGTAGAAAATAGAGATGCAGAATTCTGGCTATTAGCTTTTCTGTACAACTGGTAATTTTGGAAGCGTTTCTTCAAATCTGCGTAGGGTTTATGGTGATATATCTTTTGTTCTCTAAGATGCTTACATGTTTGCTGCTAGCAAGAACAGTTGTATATCATTCACATGTAGGTATGTTAGGCTACCCTGTCTGACTTCTAATTGCAGTAATACATTCAGCAAATGCAAACTCTGATAAGGAATTAAAGGAGGTTGTGAAAACTAACATAGGAAATTTTGAGCAAATACATTCAGCAAGAATCAACATTTGCTATTGGTGAATGGAGTAAGGATATATATCTGAAGAATGGGTTTCAATCTGATAAACTTTATGGCTAGCAGAATGCGAGATAAGTTCGTGACTAGGGTACGGGGTCTAGCTCTCTAGGAGTCCACTCTCCATTTGAGAGAATTTAGAAGTGTTTGAAGCGAGTGTGAGAAGCCTAGGCTTAGATGCCCTTGAACATCAATGAGAGTTGAAGGCGAACCTCTGTCTTTAGTTGAACTCCTTGTAGTATGAAGATTTTGGGAATTTGAAAAAGTTGGAAAACCTTAAATGAAAATCATGTAAAGGGCAGTGCACAAAGTGACATTTAATATCTGCCATAAACTCTAGGGTGTGATGAAATGTTTTTAAAGGGATCATGAGTGTTTGGATCAGGACAAAATATGAAAAATAAATTGTTGGATTGCAGTGGACCAACTTTGAGAAGCTTTGACTAATTGTTGAAAGACTAGTAAAGCCAGTGACAACCTAGCAAATTTGGAAAAATGATCAATTTAGAGAGAGCCCTATTGGGATTATGATTTGACGTGTGTGAAGAAGGAAATGGGATATTGGAACATTGCACTCTGCTTATAGTTTTTATAGTTTTTTCCTACTTATATTGGGTTTGAAACATTTGCAGCCCTCACAGTTCACTGCCTCAATTTTCTCAGAGTTAAAATAATACTCCCCTCATGGGGTTGTGATTCTGATTAAATACCCTTGTCTTATAAACTAATAGCTTGTGACTAAATGTGTGTGATGAAATAGATTTTTTTTCCCTTCACTTTTTCCTTGGTTTCTTTTTCTTTTGTTTCATGTCTTTTGTGGCTTTGTTGGAAAATATGTAAGGAAATCACATAATTGCTGTTTAGGAGTTATCTTCTTTCCTCTGTTTATTTTTCTACCCTCTGTTAATTTGTGATATAAAAATCTTCTCCACAGTAATTGACTGTACTTCTGCAAGCTAAAATATTGGATCTCAGGTGAAAAATAAGCAGAAGTTGATGAACCTTAAACAATAAATATTTGTATTTTATGCAGCTGCCACTAGTAATTAAGAGTAAATAACTGAAAGTAGAATGGACCTTAACTCGCCTGATTGCTCTGAGAGAGGTCACCCATTCCCGGTGCATTTTCGAGGACTAGTAGCTACAGGGAAGTTTGATTGAATGTCTGTGGTACATTGCCACCTTGTGGCTGCAAGTATTCCTTTTAACCTAAAAGAAAAACATTTTAATATGAACGCTCTATGACATAACATTATGTTTTTTGTAATACTTGTACTTCCTTGTTGCAAAGGATTTGAGGCACCTTATAAGGGTACATAGAACATGACAGGAGATTTGCGAGAATGTCCTTGTTCTTAGAAGATGCATACTAAAGTATTT
>JAQZBX010082623.1:0-13497 GCA_029593785.1 Cabassous unicinctus | reverse complement strand
CTTTGCATCTATCCCTTGTCCAGTCTGAGCTATGAGAGTGAGCACCACTAACCACTGAGGTCATTCAAATCAGGTCTCTGGGTTTTGACTTTAGTTCAAACTGAGGGAAACCCCAACATCCTTCTGCTGCTCAGCCTTCCTGGCTCTTTGACTCCCAGTTCTCGCTTGGCCCTTTTTTTTCCACCAAAATTAATGTGTTTGTTCACTTCATGATCTGTCCTCTGCCTCCGTATCCAAGACAGTTTGCACTGGTCACCTTTTGTTGGATCCAAAACCCTCCATTCCTCCTAAATTATCAGTGTTAATTGTTGCCTATTGATTAACCCTTAACACTTAGCTGTAGTCATTTCTATATATAAATACAGTCAACTGACATAAAAATGTAGCAACAGGTGGGCCACAGAGCCCACAGGGCTGACTTCTACAGAAGTGGAGCCTTTTTTTCACCCTCACATCCCAACTAAAGGGATGCCTAAGTAGAAGGAGGCTATCTCCGCGACTGCAAATTTGTTGCATGAAATTCTTAGAGATAATCTAGTTTGTATTTTTAAGAAATATTGCCGAGTCATAAACACATTTCACTTCTTGCCAAAGCAATTGTTTGCCTTTATAAGCCTAGAAACCATCTTGGCTATTTGTACCAGAAAGTCATTTATCCCCAGCAATAAACATTCAAAACAAAATTTCCAAGGGATTCTGAATCAAAAATAGATTACAGTCATACAGAATAAACCAACTTGAAATTAATCTTATTTTCTGAAGAGATCCTTTCCTACATTCTCTCTCTTCACCATGACTGTATTCTAGCTATGCATTATTTCATACAAAGAGTTTAAGGTTAGCTTCTGCCCCTAAAATAGAGTAAATCCATATTTGATTTTTCTTAAATCCCTGCTCGCTTCCTTTCCAGGTAACTTCTGAAGAACTGAGCAGTATAATTCATAATATAATGACCTGGGTTGTGGCTGCAGTGACCAGTGTATTATACCCAGCCATCACAAAATATGAAGAAAGGTTGCGAAATAATACATACCCAATGTCTGATGACCCCGTCCTCTATTCAGATAGTTCAAGTTACTGCAGCACGTGCAGTGAAGCGTTTACATATGGAAATTATACATCTGCAACTAAGACATTTCAGGCAGAGCCCTGTACAAAGGCAACTGACAGGTTAAGAGGGCAACCAGCCACACCTTTAAATCCTTCCTCTGCTCATATAGAAAGAACAGTTGTGGAAAAATCAGGTCACAGAAAAGGACAATCTGTAACCTCTGAACTTAAACACAATGAAGTCTATGAATACCCCAAGCTCAAAACCTGTAAATCTGATAGTAAACTTTATGCATCGATTGAAACAGACACAAAATTGTCTAAAAATGCTACCACTGAAACTGATGGCTTAGGATGCCCACTGTCTTCTGTCAAAAAAGCAAAAGCCATAAGTGAGGTGGAGTTACAGGATGTTTTTGTTAACTTTAAATGTCACCTAAAAGAGGAAACCAAACTGATTTTAGAAAGCATTTTTCAAGAAATGCTGTCTGATTTAACCCAGGCCATCCCCTCCCTTTCTGCTGTTAAAGCTGAAGGTTTAGCTGACCAAATTGACGCTGATAAAGGAGACTTATTCTCCAATGCTGATATCTCCTCAGCAGCTGCCGAAATTGTGGAAAATGTGTTTGAGAAGCTACAGTCTGCAGTTGAGAAAAAATGTATTGAGGTATTTTCACAAGAAGATTTGTCAGTCCACTTTAAACAAGACTTATCACCCAGTAGAGAACATTCCATCTCATCAAAAGGAAAATCTGTAAAAGCTTCGCTGCCTTATGCTTTGGAGAACATGAGTGATATTGCAGAGGATATGGTGCATATGATTTTAGAAAAACTGATGGCTCTTGCATCTTCTAAACAAAATGAACTTCCTAATCTTGAATTCACAACTGGACTTGATTATCAGCAACACATGAAAGATCCAACATATACGTTCCCTCAAAGAGCCAGCCAAAGGAAATCTATTACTGAACATGATGCAGCCAATTTAATTGGCAAAGAAGAAATACAAAATTTACTGTCAAATATTTTTTCCCAGTCCTCTGTGGTTGGTTATATAGAGGAAGCAATCAGCACTATATTAGGTCATATACAAATTGGACTTAATAATGAAAGACTCATTGCAACTGAAAAAACTGTGGTCATCCTTCACCTTCTTGATGATATCTTGACTCAGCTACATCGAAAAACACAGAAAGCAGATGTCCTGAAGAGTGGATGCCCCAGACTAAGAAGTCCTTCTGGCACTGAAGAAGAGAAAAGACTCACCGGCAGTACAGTAGCTAATGGCCCTAGATCTGGACGGCTATTTCCACCTATTAATGTTCCTGGCATGGTCTTTTATTCCGAAGATGAAAACAAAGAAATAGACAAAATTGTGGCAGATGTACTTATTTCATCTATTAAAGATGAAAAATCAAAATTAGAAGAACAGATTCCTGATTATTGGTTAACAAGGGGGAATGCTGGTTTTAAATACAAAAGAAATATCAAATCACCTACAAATCCTGCTTGTGGAGGCAAAGTAGCATTTCGTGATTGGGGATTAAAAACTTACATTCCAAATTTTAATACTGAGGAGTTTTTTAAGGAAAAAACATGTTCTAATAAAGACATTTTGATTTTCAGCCAAGATGAAAAGCATCAAATACAAAAAGAATCGGAAAACATAATTAAAATTATTTTAGCAGAAATGGTCAAAGACATATCTCTGGCACCACCTTGTCACTTAGACAATAAAAATGGTAAAGAAGCTTCACTTCTTACATCAGGAAAATCACAAGGTCTGTCACAACAAAAATGGATGGATCAGATGTTCCCTGTGTCAGAAATCTGTACAGTGGCTCAAGAGATAGTAGATTCTGTGTTAAAAATACTTCACATGGTTTCAAATCACATTATCTATGCCACCAAAGACTCCATTCCTTCATCAGTACATCAGACTTCTCTCAATAATGCTGACTTACCAAATAAAGAGACATTAGAAATATGGTTCAAGAGTAAAAGGAAGATGAAAGTTTTATCTTCACTCAGTTTAGAACCTACAAAGCCTCCCTGGTTAGAATCTAGAGAAAGTGAATCAACATCTGTACCCGTAGTTGACATTAATGATAAGATCACTCATAATATTTTTAAAAAGCTGAATTCATTTATTTGTCCAAAATTGCAAACATGCTTCAAACCAGAAAGCCATGCTGCCAGTTTGAAGCCATCAATTTGCCATTCATCTGCCAAGATATCTTGGTTTCAATATCAACTTAGTGCTTACACAACTAAAGTGGTAAAAATTGTGTTAGATGTTATCCAAAATGAACTGGAACACAATAAGAAATATCTGAATCTTAGGGAGAGTGGCGCTCCCAAGAGCTTTACAGAGGCAGGATTTTTTGCTGACACCGAAAAGGAATTAGAATCTGTTGTCACAGTCCTCAATAATGATATCATGGCAAGTTCGTTAGTAACTTGTATTTGTGAGATGTTAAGTGGAAATACAGACAAAAGCAATGTTCCACTCCCTTCTGATAGGTTGCTACCTAAGATCTCATATGGAACTGCTGGCATTGAAAAACAAAAATGTTCACCTTCTCCTTGTCCTCCTATACAAGAAGCAGTTCCCCCTAAAATTCTCAAATGTTTGGTTTTTCCATGTTTTTGTGGTAGTGTCTTTAATGGAAAGGATTTCAAAGAAAATGCCAGATTGCAAGTGTTAAGTAGAATTGGGGATACTTTGTACGACATGTTATGCAAGCTCGCAGATCATCTGTGTTCTTCCCCATCTGATAGTGAGCAAAACAGAGATTGGATCAATAAGAATCTGAGAATGACCACTGCATTGCAGTCTAGTATTCAGTTCATGTCTAATATAATTCTAGAAGATATCATTACAAAATTATGTAATGAGATGGATAGCAGTTTCACACATTCAGAATTTAAAGCTATCTCAGAGAATCTTGACATTGACTGCCTATCAATTGTTTCACTTATTGAGGAAATGACCAAGTGCACTGACATAATGTCCAGCATGGTGGCCAGTGTGATCCAGGAAGGCAGACAAGAGGTGACTAACAGCAAGGGAAAAACTACTGTTCCCAAAACAGGGAGCACAAAGGGAAATCATCCAAATAAACTGAAAGTCATGGCTTCAGATATCCTTAAAACAGTTTTTGCTAAACTGAAAGGGTTTGCCAGTAGAAATTTAGAAACTCTGGGCACTATAATCAAAGAAAATAAAAAGAACATAAAGATGGACTGGGAAAGGGAAAGTACCAACATTTGTGCTAATGCACATGAAGAACTATTGCAGTGTGCTTTACATGTGCATGCAAAGAAGGTATCGAGTACTATTTTGAAGGCTATTCAAACTGAATTAAATGTGAGTTTGCCAGATTTGGAGACAGGTATAAACAACCCATTACAAGAGAAACAAATGCTTAAGAATCTAGTCAATTTGATTTTAGATGAAGTGCCTCCACATATGTTTAATGAAACTCAACCTAAAGAGAGAGAGATTGAAAATTACAGATACAGGCCAACCTATGGAAATTTTCTTCCTGGAGGAGCCGAACCAGAATCAGATCTAGAAGATCCTGTCTATACAGAGAAAGAATGTGCTGGAGAGGAAATACCACCAGAAGAAGAAACTAAATCAGATTCTCTCAAGCAATGGGAACTAGAAAGAACCTTAAAAAATTTTGAAGTAGAACTCAGAGAGCCACAAAAATCCCCAATTGTGCCCATTATAAGAAATATTTTGAATGAAATTTTTCAGAATGTGCTTCCTGTTTCCCAGCCCCACTTATGTGATATCCTTCATGCCAGTGATGAGCCAGTTGCTCAAACATCTGTTCAATTCCTGGATAAAACAGTGGATCTTTTGGTGTCTGAAGCAGATGTAACCAGTGTTGCTGATAATGTTGTTAAAACCATATTTCAAAAACTTTATTCTGCTGCCATGACAGATAGAAATGCTGGTGAAAATAGGTATGATGCTATCACCTTTCCAGCAAATACCTCTTTTTCTGAACATGCCAGTGGTATTTATTCTACCACACTAGACAGAAATCCATGTACTCTTCAGTCCAGATTCAATATTGATAAACTGACCAAAGTAAATTTAGTTGAAAATATTGTAAAGTCAGTATTAACACATTTAGAAATGTTTGCTACTTCCAAAGTAAAATCTCTATTTTGTCCTCATACCAATTTCACAGTGCCAATGACTTTACCTGTACAGCAGGATGAGATGGCAGTAAGCCAACAATGGTTATCAACCAAAGATTCATATTCTGGTGATCAGTTTTCCTGTTGCATAGTAGATCATAATAAGTCAGGAATGACCACCTCAATGCATCAACTGACTGTCTCTAAATTAAATATATATGCAACAGAAGTGGCTAGACACATTTTACAAGGAATCAAACATAAGTTAGATGAAGAAATAAAAAGTCCATTAACTCATAACGTTGTGGTATCTGAAAGTATTCCAAGTCAGATTGTTAACACAGTGTTAGATATTGTATCTACTAAAGGAAAATATGAAAAAAACATATATGACAGAGAAATTGGTTCAGGTCAGCCAGGAGGTATTGTTGAAAAGCTGTTCAATAAAACTGGTTATCGAAGAAAACTTCAGTTTCAAATACTAGATACCATTGAAGGTATCTTAAATGACATTTGTGAAAAAACACTGGATGAGAATAATCTCCCACTTCCTGCCTCCACTCTTAAATATAATATAGGTGGGAGACATTCAAGAGAAAATTCCGAAATGGTCACTGAGTGTGCAAATAAGGCTCTTCTAAAACCTTTAGTTCCTAAATCTTGTGTTTTTATGATTTCTAATGATATGGTGGATATTGTTCTTCAAAATATCAGTTCTGCTGTCATGCTTGGCATAAATGCAGAGGATTCTATTTCTGCAAGATTGCCCCTGTCATTTTCAGATGCATTTCCAAAAGTAGAGAGTCAACAGTCTTTTGCTATGGATTCAACTAATGAAAGGGAAAGGGAGCACTTTCCATTTACAAGAAAGGGAAAGGGTGTACAGCTGAAATCAGCTTATTCTGATTATAACCAGACAAATATACTTAAGAAACGAGACACCAAGAAATCTGCTCCTGACCCATGTGAAGAAAATGCTCACTTCATTACTAAAGTTATTTTGAATAGATTAGAATCTTTTGCCACAGAAGGAATAGATTCACTATTTACTCTTGACTCCCAGACTAGAGAAAAGTCATTTGTTAGCCCAGAATTTGCAAATCATGAACAAGATGACAGCATATTTCTTGAATCAAACCAAATGCCATCAGATGTGAATACCCTGAAAATATCAACAGCTAAAACCATTCTCAGTCACGATCTCACAGATTACACATTTACTGGTCACAGGGAAAAAACTGGATATGCAATTCATCTATCACAAGCTAGTCTTAAGGAATATGCTGACATAATTGCCAGTACCATTTTGATGCTTATTAAAAATGATGTAGACCTAGAAATCCAAAGGATATATTCATATCCAAACAATACTTCATTTCAAGAAAACAGCATTACAAGACAAACTGTCAACAATATCTTAAAGAGTTTACATGATAAAAGATCTTTAAAAGAAAGTAGTTGGTACTCAAAACAGAACCCTAACCTCTTTACACAACTACCTTTACAAAATGAAATATTGCCAGGTCAAAGTGAGATGGAAGACAACACTGAACTGTGTCTCTTTTCAAAATATCCAGATCAAAATCAAATTATATCAGATAAAGAAAACCAGAGAAGAGTTTTAGAAGAAATATTTATGAGAAATGAAGAATCTAGACAGGAAAAAACAACTGCTTTGTTAAGTGCAGTTAAGGAAGTTTTAAAGAAGGGCTATCGAAGAGTAATAGAAGACATAGACCATTTGCCAACGTTTAATGAATTCCCTCACTTTATATCTGGTTCTAAAATTAAAATAGCCACAGCACGAAGAAAAACCTTTCAATCACATACAAGTAGCGTCGCAAATGACATAGTTGAAAGTGTTTTGGGGAAAATGTTCTCAATAGTTATGACATCCTTATATAAAAATAATGAAACCAGGGGAGAATTGAAAGCATCTGGCAATGATGAATTACAGATGAATCTATCATGCTTTAGGGGATTGAAACAAGCAGAAAAAAGAAGTGTTCCCCCCAAATATGTGATACCTCAAGTTTATCCTTACACAGGCATTAGAACTGTCACTTCATTGGAAACTACCCTTTTACAATATTCTCCATTGCAAGTGGGTGAAGAATTGGTTCAAATAGTTGTCAATAAGATCATAAATTTTGCTTTGGTGAATCTCAAAGAGAGCTCATCCCCTAAAGGTCAGCATGCTGAAATGCCATTTCTGAGGCCACAAAGTTCTAAAAGCAGTCCTAAGGACAGCCCTAAT
Source organism: Cabassous unicinctus (assembly GCA_029593785.1). NCBI lineage: Eukaryota > Metazoa > Chordata > Mammalia > Cingulata > Chlamyphoridae > Cabassous > Cabassous unicinctus. Next base: position 6,032 of record JAQZBX010082623.1, on the reverse strand, counting down.
CCAGGTTGTAAAACAAGTTTAAAAACAAGATCTAAAGTTAACTCTTTGCCTAAATTTGGAACAAAACCACAGCTAGGATCTCGTGGTGCTAAGGCCAAGAGCAAGACCAAGTTAAGTCCTGGAGAGAAGACTCCAAGAAGCAGCCGGTCCAAGACTGCCATTGGGCTGCTACACATCCACTCAACAGAAGATACCAAAAACTCCTTGGTGAAAACAAAGCTGACCACAGCAGAACTAAAAATGTATGCCAATAATATAGTAAGTAGTATTCTGGAAACAATTTTGAATGAATTTCAAAAGGTGAGGCAAAATAGAGTAATGGTAAATGTAAAAGCTTTACCTTCTGATCAAATCATGGCTGCAAGTGAAATAGTTAATGCAGTTTTGCAAGGATTATATTCTACAAAGAACAACCATTTGGCTGATCAGTTAAAATGCTCACATTCAGACAATCTCAAATTCTCACAGAGGAACTTAAATACAATCTCTCTTGCCAATCCAGAAGTTCATTTTTCCTTGGAGAATGTTTCATCACAGGTAGAAAAAATTTTTCCTAAGGAAGATAGTTTTAAACAAATGTTTGATAAATGGCAAACAGAATCAAATGACATAGAAAATGAAAAATTTAAGTTAACGATGCTAGCCGAGACTGTTTTGAATGAAATTTTAATAAAAACTAAAGAATTAGATCAGTCTGTTTCACTTTTAAACTTGTCCCCTCTGGAAGATTATGAAAACAGGTACTATAGTTTTAAAAGAGCTTATACTAGAGCTGAGGATTCCCAAGCACAGATTAATATATTTGGCAGGGAAATTGTTGAAATGCTATTTGAAAAATTAGAGATGTGCTTCTTGCCTCAGATGCTCATAACAGATAGTAAAGAAACTCTAGCAAGCAGGAAAGAAACTACTGCTAGAAGCAGATTTGGTTCCTTAAGAACAAATAACCTCAGCAATATATCAGTCTGTAATATGAAATTGAAAGACAAAATTTTGAGAGGCTCTAGCAGTCAACTTGCTCAAGAGATCATTGAGAGGGTTCTACACATCTTAGAGTCATTTGTAGACCTGCAGTTTAAACATGTTTCTACCTATGCTTTTTCTGAAATCGTGAAAATACCCATTGAAAACTTTGTTCCTGCCCAACAGAAACCATTAATGAGAAAGATATTGCCAAAATTATCACCACTGAGTATGTGTCCTGATGAATCTAAATCAAGCAGTAGGATTTCCCAGGAGAGCATACAGAATACCCTTCGACAGCTTCATTCATTCCATTCAGAATTGCTTACTTATACTGCTAATATTGTCAATGACATGCTTGGTATAATTAAGAACAAACTAGACAAAGAAATACACCAAGTGGATCCATCTTCAATTAGCATATTTGAAGAAAACATGGTAACAAGTGAGATCATCAGCACACTGATGGACCAGTGTACTAATTTCTATGAGTCATTGATCAAAAACCATCCAAAGGAAAATCTGCTCCCAGGAGCTGAAAATGCCTACACTGTTAATTGGGCAACCAGAATGGAAATGTCCACTTCAAAATCAAAGGGAGTTAGCTGTGGGGATGAGCCTCCACAAATCAGTATTTCTGGCTTTATGTTTTATCCAGAGGAAGATATGAAAAGAAAGGATAAGACTTCCTCAAATCTACCTTCATATGTCAGATACTCTGCAGGAGATACCCCTAAATCCTCACAGCCAATGGAAAGACTTAAATCAGAACTTAAAACATCATATTCTGGAAATAAAGCTGAAGGCTTCAGCCATTTTGATCAAGCCATGGAAAGAAACAGCTTTCTCCCTGAAGGAAGCGTCTTACAAAAACCATCTAAGAAATCCAGTGAGATGGCAGAAGCAGCAAAAATGCAAGCCATGTCCTTAATAGAAATGGGGGAAGATGAAAATCAAAGAATGCTTCACTCTGCACCTCCAAAACCAGTTATTGAGGCAAACCAATCAGAGACAACCGTTTCACCACTCAAAATACATTTAGCTGCAGAAAATATAGTCAATACCATGCTATTGAGTTATGGCCTGCAAGGTCAACCTCTGCTCACTAATGAAAATGTGGAGACTATGAAGCCATATTTTGCATCAAAGAAAAGGTCTTTATCTATACTGTCTGGAGAACAAAAGGATAAGGAGAAAAACTTGCTTAAAATATGGGGGAAAGGAATCAGCTATAAAACTGAAGAAGAAGAAAAAAGCCCTGAAGCCAGTGGGGAAGATTTCACTTTATTGGAAAAGTGGAAAACTAAAAAGTCCCCAAAGATAGAGAAAATAGAGAGTCTTGAAGAGGTTGAAGTTGTTGCTTCTACCAATCAAGAACTGGGTGTGAATGAAATCTATCTAGTAGCAAGATATGTTACTACATCTGTAGTCACACATTTCAAGAACTTCGAAATCAGAGGTGAGTGAGAGATAACCTACTTTTAAAAAGCTGGTGTGATTTTAGAAAAAAAATAGCCAATGATAATTTTAAGAGATTTGTTGTTACCCTCACATCCAAGAAGCTGCATTTGCTGCTTCTCTGAAAATAACCTTGGATTTGAGGTGGCTGATCTACTTGTGTGTTTTTCAACTGGTCAGGATGTTGTGCATTTGCATAATTTTTAATTGGAGAGGTGTTGCTTGGTTTTCCCTAACTACAGATGAGATTAAATAGGCAAAATTTAAAGCAGAAGATTTGGATTGGGTGTGACTTGCGATGATAAAATGATTAGACCAGTTTTCTTATGTGGAACATACCTTGCACAAAAGGCATTTCCCAAAAATAAGTTCCAAAGACGTTTTTTCTTAGGTTCCTTAAAAAAAGGTTCTTACATTATAGTCACACCTCATGGGTAGTTAATTGACAACAAAGTAATCATCCAACTTCTTTTTGAGATATCCAGTTGAAGTCTTTGCCATTATTATTGACAGGATTTATAAGAACAATGGTGTTAAACTTCTTATTCTGTTCATGTTCGAGTATTCTGACTTAAATTCTTTTTAGGTATAAGACTCTAACTCGTGTATAAGGATGATATTTGCACTTCCTTTCTATGAATGCTTACATTCATATATTGGGTTGAACCATATGAAATAGCCATTTTTATATGTCCAAAACTGTTGAACAGCCGCAGTTTCATTCTGTTTTCAATCTAATATGTACTATAAAGTCCTGAATTAGATAATTAGCTGAGCAGCTGAAAATATTTGAAGTTTTATTTTCAAGAATTATATGAGGTCTCTGGACATCAGTATAGTCACACTAGGGCATTGCAGTACTAAAGCTAGAAATCATTTTTCTGCCCCAAGATTTCCAGCTTCTTAGAGCAACATAGCTATCCAAGGAAGAAACCAGCAGTTGACTTAGAGATTTGAATTCTGCTGGGCTATTTTCTACTTTCCTAGCTGAAGTAAAGCTCCCATAAGGTGGGAAATCAGATGCAAAGAAATCCAGTTCCTTTCTTGACTAGATTTTTCTATTTCTTGTGTGAAATGCACCCCAGGTGAAATTCATATATAAAATTTGCCAGTATTTTGAATGGTCAACATTCTCTTTAATGACTGTTAAAAGTAGCAATGTTTTCTGTTTTAAGGTCCTCATGATGAAAAAGTATCTATTGCTTCCACAATGTCAAAGACAATATATGAGACAGAACAGCTTCTGAGAAGCATACACAGTGATTCTTCACTTAATCAATTTTGTGACCATCTCACTGAATTGGTTATTTCCTCTATAATTTCGAGCATTTCTGATTACACTGAAGAGGGTGGAACAAAACAGAAAGCACTGGGAAGCCAAGATGCAGCATTTAACAAGGTTATTTTAGTTCATTCCCAAGTGTTTGGGAGCCAGTCAATTCCTATTAGAGAACTTGCTGTAAGCATTTCTGAAATCATTATTCGAATCCTTTTTAATAGTGACATTTTAAAGGTAGACAGTACACAACAAATGATCTCCGTAAAAACAAAATATATTTACTGCCCAACAGTTGTTGTGGCTGACTTCGATGATCTCTTTCAGGATCTCTTAATAGGAGTGATTCATGTCCTGTCCAAAGAAATAGGAATAAATCATCAACCTGACATCAAAGGAAAAAACAAAACATTTCCCATGGTTAGAAGCAATAGTTTTCCCATTTTCAACAAAACCAAAAATATGAAAAGACAGACAGGCCCCAGAGATTGGCTATCAGCTCCTATTCACCGAATTGATCAACTTGTACAGATAAATAAATTAAATTCTCTGGCATGTAAGTTAGGCAATCTGATTGGTAGCTTAAAAACTCGTGAATCCAGAGAAGCAGTCAATAAAATTTTTTGTATTGTTTTAGATTTGTTTTTGCCAGATGAATGTCCAAATTGGGATATGGAGTCTGATAATATACTAAGAAAAATGTTCTCATCCTCAAATAATCAGCAAAGTAATAGCATACCTGGAAATAGCCTAGTGCTCTCCCCAAAATCAGTTTTTCTTTTGAATATTGTATGTGAGAAACTTACTAGAATACTTTTTGAAGAATGCACAACCAATAACCTCCTTACAAATGGCCCTCTTTCTGATGAAATATCAGCAGAAAATCTACTGTTCAACATACTGCAAAATGTAGAGGATGAAGAATTTGGTTATTGCAGAGAAACAATAAACTATGGCTCACTGTTTCAGGGATATGACATGTCAGATCTTTTGGAAAATCTGGCAGAAACAGATCAAGAATCTATGCTTAGTGTTATTTCCCATAACTTGGTAAAATCCTTAATGGAAAGACTGTCGCATAGTATACAGCGACCCTTTGGAAATCCACCTTTTGCAAACAGGCATTTAAAGTATAGAACAAGAGAGAGATTTTCTAGTTTCCTAAAAGCAAAAAGGCCAGAATTTAAAGAATCAAGACAGGGTAAAGGCTCTGTAAAATTCATAAGTTGTGACAGCAAGCCTTTGACAGGGGCAATGAATAATCTCAGGATGATTAGTTCCAAAATTCAAGCCCCACTTGGTAAGCAATTTTTCATAAAAGCCTCTCCTTTAGCACCACTTCAGAGAACAGGAAAAATGGAAATGAATACAACAGCCATTCATCCACCACGAGACATGAGCACAGGCGTTTACTCAGCCACATTTTTGGAGGAAATCATTTCAGAAACATTTCTGAACCTCTTTACCTCACTGTGGGGCAAAAATGAAAACATCACTGAGGCCCAACTCAATGAGATGAGTACATTAGGTGTCAATTCCGTGGTAAATGAGTTTAACACTGCTCAAGTCACTGTTTTACGAGATGTTGAAGAAAGGCTTTGTTTTCCACCAATCCATAAAGAAACTGTTAGTAAGATTGTTGACTCAGTTTATGATGAAGTTTTACAAGCATATGAATTGCAAGTGGCCTGTGGTAATAATCTGGCACATGCTATCACCTCAATAGCAGAACAGATAGCTAATAGCATATTGATAGAGATTTTAGACTACCAACTCCCATTGTGCTTTGTGGGAAAACTCATGCCTAATTCATATTACCCTCTCAAAGCTGAAAATATACTACAGAAACTTTGGAATAACCTGAGAGAACTTAATTATCCAGCTCAGCATTCAACAGGTTATACTACCATATTATCACACTCATTCTTAGAAGATGTAATCAGAAGGCTATTATCTCGGCTCATTCCTCCACCCAGCAAGGCTTCATACTTGGGAAAGAAATATTTTAATGAGCCATCCACCTGTATAATAAATAAGGTTTTGTTAGCCATTTCAAAGCATAAGATTTGGTTCACTAAATATGATCATCTATATATATATACAGAAAAAAAATTCCAAAAAACGGTGGAGTCTGTTTATAGTAATATTTTGCAAATGTCTGGCTCTCTTGTATCAATACAGAAAAGTATATTAAGCCAAAGCCCAATTATAGTTGACCAAATGGCCAGTCTTATTATTCAAGAAATTATTGAAAATCATCTTCAGCCCTTTTTGCATGGGGAAGACTTATATTGTTCAAACACTCCATTGTATGAAATATCGAATATGGTTAAAG